>JARJCM010000013.1:600000-842988 GCA_029233265.1 Mycena alexandri | reverse complement strand
CATTTCCGTACAACTCGAAACTCCTCTGGCAGGCTTGCCGCGACGGAGTGTACTTTCTTTGCCGCGGGTTTGTACTTCTTCTTCTTCTTTTTCTCTGGTTTCTCCTCCACAGCGGCCTCGCCCGCCGTTGTTTTCACGGTAAATGCGTGTATTATTTCGTTATATTCGTAAGCCTGCGTTAAGCAGTACTGGAGGTACGTCCGTGAAACTTCCCAGACCTGCTCGTGTCCGTAATTTCGATAGCTCGGACGTGGTGCGTGTTCGTCCCGTTAGGGGCGTACAAAATTAATGGTGGCGCTAGCGCCGAGAAATTGAATGAAGGGATGTTGATTCGTTGATTATGCGCGCGTTTCCACTTCCAGGTGGCGTACGCACATAAAGGGGATGTTGAGGAGTGATATATGGGATCATCGAAGAGAGGAACAAGGGTGAGTCGACGATGAGAGCAATCTGAAAGTCAAAGGCTGGACCAGTGCAGAAAAGTGGTAAGGTTGGAGCAGCAGCCTTACACCCTTCCCGACTTGAAAAAATTGTATTGTTTCCAGTTCGGACATCTGTCCGCTCAAGCCAAGTGGTATGCATGCGAGAGAGCAGGAGCAGACCTCCTAGTGTGGGAGAGTAAAATTGTTCAAGCAGAGGAGGCAGTAGCAGGATGACCAAGGAACTGTGTAGACTGCAGGATGACAACACAGATGGGCTGAAGTCAAGGGGTGGAAGTCATATCATGGGAGGACAGAGGACAACCAGGGGTGACAATGCTAAGGAGGGCAAGGTCCGGTAAAATGTGCCTGAAGGAGGAGACACAGCAGTGGTGACGATATCCAGAGATGATAAGGTCTGGAGTGGTGCAGCGTGGAAGCATACAACGGGCAATGCAGAGGTGGTATAAGGGACACATGCTGCAGAGGTGGAGCTGAGGAAGCAGATGTAGAGGCAATGAGATGCCTACAAAGCTGTCAGTGCAGAGGAGAGGAATCAGACGACACGGAGCAAGGAGGATGATTCTGGAAGATCAATGCAGCTCCGAGGGGTCAAACCCAGTACAACAGTGTGCATCAGGAAACCACAGGAGGACGGTGTGGAGGTCAGAGGTGATCTGACTCCAGGGCGGACAGTATCGAAATTTGAGTGGTCCGGAGATGACCAGGTGATAACGGTGGGTTAGGAGGAAAGGAAACCAGCAGTGAGCCGGCTCCAAGTGGGCGGTATAGGAATGTCAATAATCCAGAGATGACCAAGGACTACCAAAGGTGGGAGCAGTGAGATGTCGATGGGATGCTAGTCCAAGGACAGGGACTGAACTGATGTTGCCATCATCAGTGCAGGGAGGCGGTAGGGTGATCATGTCAGTGATGCAGAGGATCAGTAATTGGAAGAGGTCAATGGTTCGCTAGGCCAGAGACAGGAACCATACCAATATTGCCATTATCGATAAGGGGAGACAGTAAGGTGATCATGCGGGAGTGCAGAGGATCGGAATGGAGGAATGGCCAGGTCGGAATAGCAGGTAGAAGGTGACCATGAGGATAGGCGGCGGCAGAGGAAGGGTAATCAGTACACAACTGGAGCCTCGGTAACAGACTGTAAGCCAGAGGTGTGTGCAGTGGGGCCGAAGGTCCAGCAGTGAGATCCGGGACAAGGAATGTCTCAGAAGGCGTCAATGGATGTTAAGCCATGGAGGCATGAGAAGCGGTCAATCATGAAGGGGAGGTCTCGAGTCCCGAGTGATAGGGGGACGGTAATGTAAGGGCGGCATTATTGGTAGGAGTGGTAGTGCAGGAGTAGAGTACAGTAAGTGTGAGAGCGGTAATAATGATGTGTGTCTGTCTGGATGTAGTAAGGTTGTAGTAGCATCCTTACACCCTTCCCGACTTGAAAAAATTGTATCCTTTCCAGTTCGGACATCTGGTCACTCAATCCATGGTGGAATTCCATGCGAAGGAGCGGGAGCAGAGTTCCTAGTGTGGATGGAGGCAATAGTCAAATGGAGGATGGTGAAGATGGGGAACTGGAACCAAAGGTTAAGTAACAACAGACAGCAGAGAAGCTGTAGAGCAGTAGCATTTATGAAGCCGAAAGCGGACGGTGTTGGGTTATAGCCCTGGAAGAAAATGTAACGGTATAGTGCATAAAGTGGAGGGAGCGGTAAAGGTGGCTGAACAGAGTAGTAAACAGTGCAGTAAAAATTGAAGCCAATGTACAGTATTATCATTTTCGGAGGGGGAGGAATTTATGCAACAGTAGAATAAACCACGGTGATTGGAATATCTGCAAAAAAACCTAGAAATGGATGTCCAACATCTAGAAGAGCCCGTGGTGATCTGTAAAGGAAAACCCAGAGAGAGCACAGCTAGAAAAGCCCGCGGTGATCGAACTATCTATCTGTAGAATACATCTAGAACCCGCGGTAATCGGGGAGATGTGTGCACTGTGCAAAAGGTACAAGCATTCCAAGTGGTCAGCGCTTCTGGAAGAGCGATGCAGCTGCTGAGGAAAAAGCAGTCTGATGCTTGTGGAGAAGCAATCAGAGGCAATGGAGGTGCAGGTCTGGGGACTTGTGGATAAGTGGGCCCAGAGGTGGTGGAGATTCAAGCAAGGTCCTGAGGAGGGGACCTGTAGAAAATACCCAGAAGAGTACATCACCCACGGTGATTGGGGATGTGTGCATAGCATACAAAATACAAGCAGACCAAGATATCAGCAGTCCAACAGGAGCGGTGCAACTGCAAGCAGTCCAGCTCAGAAGGAAGCTGCAGATGAGATTTGGGGTGCAAGTCTGGGGACTTCTGGAAGAGCCAACCCAGGTCTGTAAAACTGTGTGCAGATACAGGAGCTGTCCAAGCAAAAGGCAAATCTCGGAGCGGTTGTCCCGGGATTGATGGAAATGCAACCCGGAGACAGCAGCAGCAAGATGACAGTGGGTGCTGATGGAAGAGCAACCAGCGACAGCGGCAACAAGGTGACAGTGGGTGCTGATGGAAGAGCAACCAAGTGATAGCTGACAGCGGCAACAAGGAGGCAGTGGCAGCTGATAGATGATCAAGCCAAATCTCGGCATGGACTACAGTGGGGCAGATGTTGGTATGATCTGATTCCCAAGGAAAGAGCAGCCAGTTGCCAGAGACTGAGTGCCTATGGAGGAGCAGCTCAGACAGAGACAGTAGTGGTGATGCTAGGGCAGACACTTCAAAAGAAGCTCTGAGGAAGTCCAGAACAATGATATCAATCATTGTTCAACTGCGGAGGTTACTTCTGGATCCAACAAACAACGCTGCGATTTCTATAGACTGGTTTACAACAGAGAAGGTACTTTATCTCCGCTTCGACTGGCCTGAGCACACCCTTATCGACAGTGCGATGAGCGGGGCATGAACTGGTCTCTAGCGGTATTTTATGAGGCTTTATATACTGTTCAGAGAGAAAATGATGAGGTGAAGAGAAATGAGTAAAACAGGCCGATGTTCTGGTCATGCGACCGCCTCCGGAAGACGAGCCGGGTCCATTCGTGGTCTAGGCTTGCCTAGCTGGCCAACTATCTGACCATCTCGACAGCCAAGCCGGGTATAATTGCCTTTCTCAGCGTGCTAGTCTGCACCCGAGCAACTCTCCATGTGCAACTCCACTCCGGAACTACTATTCCCGGTGCAGCTTGCTCATAATCACGCCATTCCACCCCGCTATCTTACGGACTGAACATCCTAGCGTTCATCCACTGCTCCATCTCAACATGAATTCACTGTTTCTGCTATTTGTCCTCGTTAGGCTCTTTGGATCGCGTCGCGTCCGTCACCTGATCTGCTGGTGGGTATACTCCTATACCCCTATAGTTGGTCCCTTCGCATTGCCTCAGCTAGCGCCACTTCGGCCACTACTGTATCGACTTCAGCAGGGTCCATCCAGCTGCTAGGGCACTAGCCGCCTTCCTACACCTGCTAGCTCGCTCGTGCTCGTTCCTACTCTGCGCTAGCTCCGACCAAAGCTCCGTCTGTGCAGTCGTTGGTCCTCGTTCATAGAATCCTTGACACTCTGAGGTACTAGACCTGTATGTTTATCTCCTTGATGCGTGTACTCGCCTAGTGTAACGCTTGTAAACCGCGCCTAGCACTATAACTCGTACTACGGCCAGTAGCCGGAGCTCACTCTGACTCTCCTTTGTACCACCGAACAGAGTTCCCATTGCTAGTTGTGGCCCTGAGAAGCTAGTAATGTGTCCAATAGAAGCTAGCAGACCTCGTCATGCACTAGCCCTAAAAAAACGCAAAATGTAGCTAGATGGCAGCACATTGTGAACACGCCGTTTCACCGTGTCAGAGCTGGAGACCGAGAGCATGGCAAGAGAAATCATATCAACGTCTCTGAGTCCAGTGGAAGGCAATAAATTTGCTTCACCGGCATCTGGCAGTGGTAAGCCGGCACGATGGAATGCACGCTTGAGCTTGTTCCTGCGGCGGAGAGCTTGCTTCAGCCGAGCGATGTGGTGGTCGACGAAGGTCGTCAGAATGTCGCGGGCGCGCATCTGGCGCGCCGACAACCGAGGCATGGTGAAAGAAGGATTTTAATTTAATTTTGTTTTGTCATCATAGATATGTGTATGCTATCTGCGTACTGTACTAGGGGTGAAGCAGGCGTGAATCGACTATAAAATCGGGGCAAGAACCGGGGTGGTCAAAGTTGAAGCTGATTCACAGCCGATTCTGGCTGATGAATCACATCTGAATTGGGCTGTTGAATCGGTCTGCCGACCTAACTTTGACTTCCCCTATTATTTTTTATTTTGCCCATATGGGGATAGGACGTTTTACATTTCGTGTTGGAGACCTGGACCTAAATCGGTACCAGGAATTAAACAGAACCCTAAGCAATAAATGAATCTAGAACATTGATTTGATGGGCCATTGATTTGTCTTTGCGCATGACTACTAATAATTCACAGCTGAATATTTCCTACACTAACTCCCAACCCCGGAACGCGAGGGTGGGTAGGAGACCGACAAAAATCCGGAAATCTGGCTGAAAACTGTTTGAACAAAAATGGCCCGATTCCGGGCTTTCGGGACCTAGCCTAAAAGAGAGGTCCGGTCCAACGGCCCGGAAACCGTGGGTATATAACAACTCTTGGTGACTGGCAATTTGCCACCAAACAAATGTCTGTTTGTTCCTTATTTATTCACAGTCGGTCCTGGCTACAGCCTCGCACAGTGCATCTGGCGCCTCAAACTAAAATTCCGGGGGCTTCTAAGCTACATCCCCAGGGAATGTCCCCCGTACATTTTTTAAATTGGGCTCCAAAAAATTCCTACGAAGGGCTGGATTTGGCGGGGATTTGATGCCAAAAATCAAGGGGGGATCGGGATTCGAAACTCGGAAGGTGGGTCGATAAAAAAATTTCAACCTTGGCTGGACCCCCCCTCCCCCCCCCCTCCTTCTATATAGGGAAGGTGTTTCCCACCCCTAGCACCGGGCCGCTCCCGCCGGATTTCCCGCTATCTACTGAACCTTCTTCGTAGTCCCGATACCTCTTGTTTTTAATGTTTGAAGTACATCCCATGGCTCCTAAAGCTATTTAGAGTGCTACAAAGGCTTCAAGTGAAGCTGTAAATTTTTGCTGAACCTCATCCCGGGACGCCCACGGACCACTTTTGGTTGAACTTGAGTGGAATTATTGTTTCAACACCTCCTGAGGTAAGTAGGAAGCAGAACTTGAGGTTTTTTACTCACTAGAGGCTCTACCATGCCTCTGCCAGCCCTTTCCTTCCCTCCCATAACTTATAGTAAGAAGTTTTTTTCGGCCCGCTCAGACCCCCCCCCCCCCTCCCCCCGTCCGGAATTTTAATCCCGATCCCCCCTTGCCAAAAATGATAAATAAATTCAAAGACCGCTAATGAGGGACAAAAGGTTGGTGGTTGGAGCTCTACGATGGACCAACTGACACCGGACATTTGATCCCAGCCAGTTGCCAGTCACCACAACTCTAAAAAAATAAGATACTTTATAGACTTGTAAAAAGACCGAACTGATGGTGGCGCATCACCGATTGATGGCCCACTTATCCGACGCGCTCCATCACTGCTTCCCACCAGCACAATTACCGCCATGCCCCTCGAATACACCAGTCTTGAGAGTCTCCAAGGGGTACGAGGAATCCTCTACTCACAACCCTTAAGCTTGTGCATCTTAATGCGTTGACATCAGGGATACGCTGAGCTGCAGAAGTCTTTCCAGACAAACAAAACCCTCCCGCTATCGTTCCGCCGCGCACAGCTCCTGCAGCTAGCGCGCATGTTTCAGGAGAACAGTGTCCGCCTCACTGACGCGCTCACCGCAGACCTGGGCCGACACAAACTCGAGATTTTCTTGCCCGAGATTGCCCCGGTCGTGTCGGGCGCCGTGCGCGCGGCGGAGAGCTTGGAGGAGTGGAACAAACCTGAGAGGCCGCAGGTGGAGGCCTGGAGGAGCTCATGGGACACGACTATCTACCCTGTCGCAAAGGGCGTAGTGCTCATCATCGGGTGTGTCCATTTCGAATCTTCTACGATATGTCTTCAACAATCGGTCCCAGGCCGTGGAATTATCCTTATGCGACTACGATGCTTCCCCTCATCGGTGCTATTGCCGCGGGCTGCACCTGCATCGTCAAACCCTCTGAATTCAGTTCAAATTGTGCCCAGCTCCTCGCCGAGCTATTCCCGAAATACCTTGACCAAACAGCATACCGCATCGTCAACGGCGCCACCGCTGAAACGACAGCCCTCCTCGATCTCAAGTGGGACCACATCTTCTTCACCGGTAGTGAGGCCGTAGGGCAAATCGTCGCGGCCGGCGTGGTGAGGAACGTTACACCCCTTACTTTGGAGCTGGGCAGCAAGTCCCCCGTGTTCGTCGACGCGGGGAAAACCGATCTCGAACTCGCAGCAAAACGAATCTTGTGGGGGAAGCAGCAGAATGCTGGACAGGTCTGCTTGAGTTCCTTTTCTACTTTATTATAAATATTAACTGATTCATTGCTCTGACGACGACAGATCTGCGTCGCCCCCGACTATATTCTAGTCCCGCGAACACACCAAGATGCATTGATCAAGGTGTTCAAGAAGGCGTACCACTCTCTTTGGCCCCACCCCAAGGGCGCCGTGGACCGGCTTTCAGAAATGGGCGCAATTCTGAACTCGGCTCATCACAAACGGATCAGGAAGCTCCTCGATCGCACACAGGGTACACTCGTTCATGGTGGTAACACGGAGGGCACCAAGCGAATTGAACCCGCGCTGGTGGCTAACGTGGGCGTGGACGATGCGCTGATGGAGAGGTATGAACTTTTCACTGCTCGTGGATTAATAATGTTCACGGCTCGGCAGTGAGAACTTTGGCCCAATTATTCCTCTGGTGCCGGTCGACGACGTGCACGAAGCTATCAAGATCATTCGTGGACAGTCCGTCTCGTTATCTTTTCGCAGACAGAATTGTTGATATCGTTTATACCAGCCGGGTCCCGCTTGTAATCTATGTGTTTACGGATAGCGAAGAAACCAAGGACAAGTGTGCGTCATTTGCTCAAATCACTCTTTTTTTCTTCAATTCGATGCAGTTCTCACATCCACGAGGAGCGGAACCCTCGTCTTAAATGATACTTTTGTCCAACTCAGTGGTACGAGGTCGTTCCATTCACTGCTCTTCAATTGCTGATTGATCGCTCAGTTCACGAAATGCCCTTTGGCGGGCAAGGGGACTCTGGATGTGCGCGACTTTTTCAAATTGCAGCCCCGTACATCCATTAAGCATATATTCCACAGACGGGTCGTACCTGCACAAATTCTCCTTCGACACCTTCGTTCACCGCCGCAGCTTCATCAACGTTCCTCCTACGTAAGTCCTTCCGACCGTTTCCTGATGTGAGGTACTCACTCTTCCCCAGTGCCGAACCTTTGCTTCAGAATCGCTACCCCCCGTATACCGAAGCAGCCTTTGAGGCATTGTCAGCTCCTGCGAATATCAAGATCCCGGATAACTGAGTACCTAATTGCCAACACTGGTCACATTTTCCTGTTTCTACTCCCCAGAGGCCGCCGAGCCTAAGGTGCCAATTCAACGAGGGTTCACTTACTGGTTTCGAGCCTACAAGAAAAAAATGAATTGGTAACTGTGGTCACTGGCTAGAAAGCTGGCCCGCTACAAGGCCGGCCCCCTAAATCCATATATAAGTTTTGGCTTTGACGAGATGTTGCATCTACAGCTGGGTGGTCGGTAATTGGACCTATATATCGGAAACTTTGAAGAGGACGGAATGGAGCGGCCCGGCAGCGATGACTCGGACCGGTCCCCTCATCGGCATCTCGGATAGCCGGTTTGCCGTTGAAACGGGCAAGATGCGCTAACAGTGAAAATGGGCTAAATAAGCTCTGAATGCGGGCTAGCTGAACACTAACACACCACACACAAAACCTAACACAACACCAAATCCCCTACTTATACTTCACTAAGACTAAGCACGTCTTCCTCAGTGAGTTCGGGTCCGAGCCGTAGTATGCGACTACTGGTTTGGATTCCTAGCACAACGAGAATTGAATTATGGCCTCAACTATCCCAACTAAACAAACACCACACTATTCGCTAGCTACCCTTGACGTTCCGAAACAAGACTTCCCAAGGTTGGGATGTACAGGTTTGGGGGTGATAAGGATGTTTACTAGGCGGACGCACAAAGTGCAGTCGTCCTAGGCGAGGTAAATGAAGTGTCTATCTGAAAACTTCCACTAATGGACTATGCTGCTTCTCCTGCACTTCCTCTATGGCTTGGCTAGCTGAATACTGCTAACGGCCGACTTAGACTCCTCTGAATCTAAGCTCTTTTCTGTTACACTTGGGCTTATTAAGGACCCCGAGTATTCTCTTAGCTCAACTAGTCGGTCAATGAATCGACTGGCAGTTCTACCAAAGTGCTGTGCCGGGCGTGGTCCGTTTTACGGGAAACGTTTCCTGGTCACCCAATGCGTAGCTACCACTGAAGTCCACCACAAAGCTAGCCGCAACTCTCAAACTTAAACTCTTGTGCTCTCGGTCCTGATTTATACGTGGAGAGTGGCGCCGCTCACAACCTCCCAACGCGAAGCTTCGACTTATTGGTTCACACAGTTACTTCTGGATCCAACAAACAACGCTGCGATTTCTATAGACTGGTTTACAACAGAGAAGGTACTTTATCTCCGCTTCGACTGGCCTGAGCACACCCTTATCGACAGTGCGATGAGCGGGGCATGAACTGGTCTCTAGCGGTATTTTATGAGGCTTTATATACTGTTCAGAGAGAAAATGATGAGGTAAAGAGAAATGAGTAAAACAGGCCGATGTTCTGGTCATGCGACCGCCTCCGGAAGACGAGCCGGGTCCATTCGTGGTCTAGGCTTGCCTAGCTGGCCAACTATCTGACCATCTCGACAGCCAAGCCGGGTATAATTGCCTTTCTCAGCGTGCTAGTCTGCACCCGAGCAACTCTCCATGTGCAACTCCACTCCGGAACTACTATTCCCGGTGCAGCTTGCTCATAATCATGCCATTCCACCCCGCTATCTTACGGACTGAACATCCTAGTGTTCATCCACTGCTCCATCTCAACATGAATTCACTGTTTCCACTATTTGTCTTCGTTAGGCTCTTTGGATCGCGTCGCATCCATCACCTGACCTGCTGGTGGGTATACTCCTATACCCCTATGGTTGGTCCCTTCGCATTGTCTCAGCTAGCGCCACTTCGACCGCTACTGTATCGACTTCAGCAGTGTATGTCCAGCTGCTATGGTACTAGCCGCCTTCCTACACCCGCTAGCTCGCTCGTGCTCGTTCCTACTCTGCGCTAGCTCCGACCAAAGCTCCGTCTGTGCGGTCGTTGGTCCTCGTTCATAGAATCCTTGACACTCTGAGGTACTAGACCTGTATGTTTATCTCCTTGATGCGTGTATTCGCCTAGTGTAACGCTTGTAAACCGCGCCTAGCACTATAACTCGTACTACAGCCAGCAGCCGGAGCTCACTCTGACTCTCCTTTGTACCACCGAACAGAGTTCCCATTGCTAGTTTGTAGCCCTGAGAAGCTAGTAATGTACCTAATAGAAGCTAGCAGACTTCGTCATGCGCTAGCTCTAAAAAGCGCAAAATGTAGCTAGATGGCAGCACATTGCAAACGCGCCGTTTCACCGTTTCGGTTCTTCCCTTACCACTTGAGTCAACTTACAAAGTCGCGCATAATTTCAGCATTCCTCATTCGCGTTGAAAATTACAGGACACACCGAATCGCGGACACCGGGTCCCATGCATCATGGATTATCTCAGGTACAAAAACTAAAAATACACGCCCGTGAATCCTCTAACTACCGGCCACCCACCGCCACTCTCGTGGATATTGCTGGCACACCGGCTAGGCTATCCTCGACAAGCTTGGCGACATCCCCGGCGCAGCCGAACGACAAACTCCAGCCGGAACCCCCATGTCCGTACGAGTGGACGACGCGGCTGCCAACGCGACGTAACTCCCGCTCCACTCGCACGTTCTGCCCTCTAAAAGGTCGAAGGCCTTGCGCCAATGGATAGACCGGGTCGAGGCGAGCTTTCTCGAGGCCCGGTAAAAGGCTCTCACATCTGGCGCGCATGCGTTTGATGATAGGGCTGTCGAGCCGTAGATCCAGCGTGGATTCATGGGGCTCGGTAATACCGCCGATCAGGAGGATGTTGTCGTTCCGCGGAACAAGAAAGATGATCTCGAGAGCTTTGGATCGGTTGGGATCAGTTGTCTCTAGAGACTCCGCGTAGACTCCGCGTAGAATTGATGCGAGACCTTCGCGTAGAATTTCGCGTAGAATGATGGGAGAATTCGGGTAGAAAACGTTTTGTAACGACGCGTCGCACATTAACGTGTAACGCGTCGAAGGTGCCCACTCCCTTATACCCCAATTCTCTCGAGATGGAAGCTGGGTTCTACTACTACTAGTATTACCATGGCAAGAGATGATCAAGATAAAAAATGGATAAAAACCGGTGGTAAAGCAAACGGAGAATTTCTACACATCCATGAGACTGTTTGAACCTTGCCAGTGGGCTCGTGAGAAGGCAGTAACCCTCGCAATAATGTCGAATATTTGACGGCGTGAATATTGAACAATTTATCCATGGTTGAACCTGTGTCAAAATATTGAACCATTACAACTTTGATTCAGTACAAGATTATGGAACTTGCACGATAGACTAGCATCCCAAGGAGTCAAAGGTCCACACCAAGAGCTTTACCACGCTGGGCGCTGGTGATGATGTCGATATTGATCATTGAATCAGAGCGCCGCTAGCGTTACCGACTCTACGCGAGCTCGCATAGCTATGTCTACCCGAAATTCTCTGGAGAATTCTCTGCCCCAGCGGATTCAAACTTCTGATGATCTCGTTCGTGCTGTGGAAGGCGTCGGCGGTAATAGTGAGCGCCGCTTCCCCCTTCGGAAAATCCACACCGTCATTGATGGCCCGAATGAGGCCCCCGCGAATAGGATACACGGTGGCGTCGCCGGCGAGAGTCTCAGCCCCAAGCCCAGTGCAGTTTACGATGACGTCGACATTGAATCGAGCTCGCAGGCTATCCTCAAGATGGAGGAGGTCGCCAGTTACATTATCAGTGACATAGCGTGCGCCCTTGCTCGCAACGAGGTTCGTGAGCCACTCCATCGCCTGGTCGGTGTCGATAACTGGCGCAAGCAACTCGTAGGCGTCAGCGACGCCGTGCGCGGGGTCGCAGCGGCGCTCCTCAATGAGCTCAGCCCCCCGCCGAAAGCCTCGCACACCGGAGGCCATAATCTCCTTCAGTTTCCGGTCTTGAGCCGGATCACTCTCGACGGCAACGGGGAAGAAGAAGGTGGAAGGCAACATACGAATGCCTGAGGCCGTGCTGATTTCAGGCATCCCAGCGAGGGCGTCGAAAATGTGATAGCCCGTCATGACCCATTTTTTCGAGTGACCGAGGGAGACGGCGTCGGTGTGTTGGCCACAGACGGCGGGTGGGTATTCCCACAAAGCGCCGGCGATCTGGGATGTTAAGCGGTTCTCGGCGTTGACCCAGCGACTACGAGAGGACAATAAATTAAGCATGGGTGTCATTGGGTGAGTCAAGAAGTGTTGTCGTGACATACGAGCTGACCACAGTAACGCGATATCCGCGGTCGAGGAGAACCCAGGCGGTGGTTAGGCCAGTTACACCACCACCAATTATGAGGACATGAGGAGAGGCTGTAGTGGGCGCTCTGAGAGGGCGACTGAGAGGCGAGATGTCTGTCCAGAGGGTGAGGGTCATTTTCGAAGTTATGGCGCAGTTGATGTCTGGGGTAATTTAAATATTCTTCGTAGGCGGGCAAGCGAACCCATCCCAATGCAGACCTGGATGCGAACAGAAACCGCGACCACACCTGTATAGCCCCAGTAATGACATATACTGATGTAGGAGAAGTAGTCGATCTCCACCATCAATATATGGCAATCAGCGCGAAATCACTAGCACGGCTTAATTACAGCTAATTACCAGATCTTTAAAGCAAATAGCTCTGAGATATTAGAGATATCTCAGAGATCTCTTATCTAACAAGCCGAAGGCCATCAGAGACGGCGCGCGCCATCGCGATTGATGGCGCGCCTCACCCGCCATCAGATTCTGTCCATTGTGTGCCCACAAGTCCGCCCCGGCCGCAAAAATGCCCGTAAATTCACAAGAAAAAAGGGGGAGGACAGGGGAGTACCACTCATTATTGTAGATACAAATTACCTTGATAAAACGAAGTGGGTATTGAAGAGTATCACATTTTCTAAGCTTAATAGAGCAGCTTTGAACTCAAGTCCATTGAAAGTACGTAGAAAAAAAAAGGAGGGCGCATACAGAGGTTGAGGGCATGGGGAAGGAGGGTAGGCATGCGGTAGGTATCTAAAGACAGCAAGCGGGGCGCCTACGTGTCGCGTGCGGTGTCAGCGGCATTCTGGTTCTTCCGTGACACGCCGGCATCACTGCGCTTCTTGCGCGTCTTCACGGGTGCCTCGAGCGGGGCCTCGTTGGTTACCTTCCCCGTGCCCGCCTTTCGTGACACACCCGCGTCCTTGCGCCTCTTGCGCTGCTTCCTGGGCGGGGCGTCTGCAGGGTCCTCCTCTTCCTCTGTCCCATCTCGAACCCTCTTCTGCTGCCCCACGTTCACGCGCGATGACACCGCGAGCACCTGTATTGGCACCACAGGCCCCCCTGCCGGAGACGCTGGTGTGGAGGCGACGACGGCGAAGGATGTGTCAGGTAGCTGGTTCCAGGAGGCAGTGAAGTCGAAGGAAGGGGTGAATGAGCCGCTAGCAAAGGCCTGCTGGCTGAGGGCGTTGGCGTCGGGGAACAGGCCGTTTGCTGCGATGTCGTCCATGAGAAGGTTGATGGCGTCCAAGTCGTCGTAGTTGTAGGGAGGAATGAGTATGTCGGGGTCGAGCGGTGTAGGCGCCGTGGTAATTGGCTGCACGGGGTCGTAGCGCAGTGAAGGGAAGGTGGGGGCAGGTTGCTGCTGTGCAGCGCTGTACTCTACGGCATGGGATTGGACAGCAGCCCCAACGGACGTCCCCACGGCGGGCGGCGCCGTGGACTTTGTCTGCGCCGGTGTTGCGGGTACCTCCTCGTCCTCCTCCTCGGGGATTTCCTCGACACTCTTCCCCTTCTTTCTACGTGGGCCTCGGGGAAGGCCCTTGTCCGACCGCTCTGCCCACCGCCTCAGTGCACCCGCGCCCAACGCTGCGCGCTTTGTGTTGTTCTCCTCAATGAGCGCGGCGTGCTGAGTTCGTGTCATGGTCACCCAGTGGATGGCACCACTGTGCAGCATGTCGCGGATGCGCCGCCCGGTCTCCTTGTTCCACGTTGCAGGGCGGCTAATAGGGACATCGGCGGGCCACCCGGCGAGCTCAACCCCCTTGGCCTCACGAATGGCGGTGTCGTAATGTACGTATTCCATGGTTATCGTCGTGCTGTTTTTAACCCTCCCTGTACGCCTTGTTAAAGCTGAACTGAGCCAAGTATTGTTTTACTACTTACTGAGGCCGCCGGTGAGTAGTCTTGACACACTCTTGCGGACACTGTCAACGTCGTCCTTCTCGAAGATACCTGGACGACGTTCCTCAGTAAGAAGCAAGACAGCTCCGGCATAAAAAACATACCCTCATCCCTGGTTACGCAGTAGCCCTCAAAGCTGCGCAGGAAGTCCACAGGGGAGATTCCATACACCTCCATTAAAAACGACATGGAGTCGTCGGAGTCGATGATGTGCGGTCTTGTGGGATCGTCGGCATTCCCGCGCGAAAACACCGCGAACCCACGGGTACCAGTGCGGAAGTTAAGGTCGCCCATCTAGCGGTATATTAAATAAATTTTATCATGAAAGACAGCAAAAAACTCACGGCGTCTGTCATCCCCCTCATAGTCTGGGTCACGTCGATTTGTGAGGCCTTTGTCGTCCCGCGTACGCCGCGCCTCTTGTTCATGCGGTGATCGAGGGCCTGGTTGATGAGCCTCTTCTCCTCTGCTGCGTCGATAGAATCCATGCCGAAGTCGCCGGACTCGATATCGTCCTTCAAGCCTTGTTTCAGCTCTTTCAGGCTTGTCGTCCTCCCTGCACTCGTCTCAGCTCCTGCATTGCACATCAGGAAGGAAGAAGAAACACGACATACCGTCTGCTTGAGCATCGAGCGAGCGTTGGTGGACCAGAGCGTGATGAAGACTCGGGGTGCGCGTCGCCTTGAACTGGCTTATCCGGCTCAGAATCCCTCGTACATATGCTAGCTTCTTGTTGTGTGCAGTCAAAATACGCTGAAGGGCATCAGCGCGCCGCGTGAACTCTTCGTCGATTTCTTCTTCAAATTCACGGCGTTTTTTACGTGGTCCCGCAAGCTTCAGCGCCTGGGTTGCTCTGTGTGCTTTGGACATTCCAGGGCGGCGGCGGGAGAGTTGAACCTGGCGACCGGGGTTGCGTGTTGCATGGGGAGCAGGGCCAGAGCGAGCCATAGTGGTGGTGGTGAAGAAGGCGAGGGGGAGACACGATCATGTGACAAGTCTCGCGCACCAAACTTTCAACAAAATACTGGGCAACGAAGCGTTGAGGAGAAAATGAAAGGAAATTGGTGAGTCGTGTCAACATAATATTGTGCTTACCTTCGACCCCATAGTACAACGGTTGAGGTGCGTCTTTTACTATCTCCTGAAAAGGACACTGTGCAAGTCGACATCTCCACCACTGTACTGCGGGAGGCTTTTCGTTCGACCCTCGCACTGGACATTCTTTTATTTCTCTTTTTAACCCCCGTTCTTACTTGTCATTTTACTTACTTGGGTTGATTTACGCCCTTTACTTCGATCATTCCAGCATTCAGTTCAATTTCAAGCAAGTATTCCAGCATTTCATTCAATTTCGAGCAAGCAAAGGTATTCAAGCAATGAGATAGATGTTGGCATGCGATAGATGTAGGGAGAGATGTAGTACGTAGACGTAGCGGAAGGAGGTCAGAACGTGCCTGCTAAAGGTCGGCCCCAGTTCCCTGCAGGAACGCCCATACCTCGCGCTCGTCGTGGCTGAAGAACAAGTCCGCCCCCGGCGTGGACTTCATGACCTTCACCGCGCGATCCCTTGAAGGCAAGGACCTTAGCAGACAGAAAGTCTCGAAGAAAAAATAGAGCTTACCTATCCTGAAAAATGCCGGGATACCCCTTCACGGCGTACAGCAAGCCTTCGTGGGGGGGGACTTGGCACAAGGGTTCGTGCGCGGCGGCATTGGGCGGCGACCGGATAGGCAGAAGTATGGGCGGCGTTTGCTGCGGAGGGCCGCCACTCGGCACTTGGGGCGCGCTGTCCTTTTCGTCGTGCTGCTTGGGCTTTATGGGGTCAGTTGGAAAATAAAGCAAAAGCATACGCACAACAGCAGCGGCGGGAGTGAGCCAGGCGGGGTGGGGTCCGTTGTGGACGTAGGGTCCGTTGTGGATGTCAGTGCGAGTGCGCAGAATGTCTGATTTGCTCGGCGGTTCGGGTGCAGGCGACGGGGTGCGCGAAGGCGCGGGTAACGGGGAGGGCGGCGCTGACTCAGTGGCGGAAGCCGCGGGCGACGGCGAAGGCGAGATTGACAACACTGTGCCGGAAGGCGAGGAGGGAGGAGTAGTGTACCACCTCCTTTCAAAGCTTGGCCATCCTTCAGCGGTCCAAGTGGTAGCGCGCGGGTACCTGCTCTTCAAAGAAAGAAAGGTCGACCTTAATTGAATCCTTATTAAATGAGATGAAGAGGGGAGGAAAAACACGCACTTTGAAATGGCAACGCCCTTCCAGTCATCGGCGATAACGGCGTAAAAGGTCCCAGTATGTGTTTCTAAATCGACGTCTTCAGCGCCGAGGGCGGGCGCGTAGAGTGGGGGGCACAAGATCGGCGACGGAGAGCGAAACATCGGTAGAGATTTCTGCAAGACGGGTCAGCAGGATTGAATCGAAGGTGTCTCGAGGCGTACGTCGTACCGGCGACAGCTGTTGAGTACAAAGTCCTGGATGCTCTACACCCGGGATCCCAGGCGATGGCGGCGGTGAGATTGAGAGACGGAAAGAGAGGTGGGGAGAGAGTGCGAGGGTCACCAAAGTCACATCACACACACCTTCAGGTGCCGTGATGGAAATAGGGGCTTGAAACAAAATTCGTTTCTGCACGAAATTCATTTCAGATTAGCCTTCAAGCTTCAAGGCCAGTCATGGAAATACAGCCCCAATAGACTAGTATTAAAACGCGAGAAGCTTAGTCATGCGAAAATTCGTAGCATGACTAAGCTGAATGGCGGGCTTTCGACGAGAATTTATTCAAATACAAAGGACTTTCACGCAAAAAAAAAAAAACATGAGAAGGAACAAAAAAGAGGAAGAGTTGAATTCTACTAAGGAGAAGTAAACAACGGAATTTTTGTACGAACATGGCCGCCGTGTTCCTTCCAAACCGTGCTCTTGGTGCATACACATTTGCACCCCGGGCAATCATCCACGTAGCACGCCGTGCAGATGGGGTGGAAGTGTCCGCCCTCGTGTTCAATCCAATCTATAGAGACCATGCACATGCAAGCACAACCCGGACAATCGTCCAAGTCACACTCGGCACATTTGCGCGGCGTAAACGTACGGCGCATAAGGAGTGGGTTGATGGTGTGGGGGTGCAAAGTGCCTGAATCGTCGCCTGAGGAGTCGTCTTCGGCAGGGCGTTCATTCCGGGAGGAAGGCGTGAGGTGAATGCCATTTGAAGAGGAGGGCATGGGCTTTGATGAGGAGCTGCGTGCCGCCCGATGTTCAGTACGTTTGCGCGGCGGTTTGGGCGCGGCATTTGCTGCAGCGTTCTTCCGCGATGTCTTGCGCAGCACCTCCGCTTCTTTCCTTCTTCAATCTAGTTAGAGATAATAGTCAAAAGTGAATGATTCGATGGGCGCACCTTTTGTCCCGCGTTACCTTTTCTTTGCGTTTAACCTCGGCCCAGTCCTCAGCTTTCTTTCTGTAGCAAGGCAATTGAGAACATTTTGTAGAGGAGAACAGGAGATACACCTACTTTGCGCGGTATTGGCACGAGTGTTCTGCAACTGCCTGGCGATGCAAACTTTGCGCGAAGATGTCGGACGCAGCAATGGTGGCCCGGTGCCTAGCACTGGGCTTGAGACTCGTTGAGTAGAGGACCAAGCCTAGGAACCTACCGACGCATTCGTAGGCGGGCATCTTCACGATGTTTCTCCAAATTTCTGCGTGAATTATTGAGTCTCTGGTGCGTCAAATAATTGAGGGTTATGTAGGCTTACTTCTCGTCGTAGGACTTGCGACTGGCTTGGAGATGCTGCACCTTGATGTCGGGATCAAGGCGCGGACATCCGGCCGGCATGTGGTGGGGTGAGGTGGTGAGTAGTGAGTAGCAAGATGGAAAGCAGGATCAAGATCAAAACTCGTAACAGATCTCGAATGAAATGTCAGTTCGCGTCCGAAATACCGCCAAAAAGAAATTCATATCTTTCCTCTGAACATCTCTCCTGAGTCAGTTTCTTCAAATTCAAGAGCCTATACTCAATGGGAGCTGTTTGAAGAAAACTGTGCCCTTCAGAATTTTGGAATATATTAAGTGACAGGGAAAGTCGTCTAAAATTCGGCCTCATTCCTCAAGCTCACAAGATGATTCAAGAAGCAGTGGATTCGTCGGTAGTAGTTAATTCATCCATGGTACTAAGCAAATTTAAACCCTCCTCCCAACGCGAAGCCATGCGCGCCTGAACCAGCCCGTACTCCTCGGGGTCCTCCAACTCCAAGCCCTCCACGGTCTTGCAGCCATTGTCGACGAAGCGGAAGATGCCGCCGGGGCTGAACTGGGTGAATGAGACCCGCTCCTCGCCCTCCTGTACAGGGATGTTGGAGTGGGCGATGGTGGCGGAGGGCAGGAGGATGAGGGCGCCGTGTGGAAATTCGATGACGAGCTCCAGGTCCCAAAGGACGAGGTGCCCGCCGAGGGCGGCGTTGTAATGCCCCAAGGCATGGACGGCGCACCAGCCAAACGCTAGGTTGAGGACATCGCGGTGCTTGAACGTCCAAACGCTGCGGCCGAAATTGAATACAGTGCAAAAAAAGACTGAGGTCTTGAAGGGTCGACGGAGGTCGGAGTCGTGGGCGCGGAGGCCGGCGTCATAAGTGCGGTAGTACTGGTAGAGACGGGGCGCCCAAAGTTGAAAGGCAGCTGTGTGAGGTTCAGTGCGCGTTAAGGAAGTGAAAAAAAAAGTACCGTCTGCGAATCCTGCCATCCTCTGGATGTTTGCGTTCGCAAGCAAACCCTCCGCAAGTCCCGTGTAGTCCTTGTTGTTGAGCCAACAGGGAGTCCACTGCCCTTGGCCGTAGAAGAGCCCCACGTTGACCGCTGCGAAAAGGCCGCGGCGATGCTTTCGCATTTCAGCGGGAAAGCAGGCGTTGTTGCCAGCGTCGCGGATGGCTTCGAAGGTGAGCTGTGTGGCGTCGCGGTAGCCATCGTGGTTGGGTTGGCCTGCGAGGACGGCAATAATTCGGCCATTGCGGTCGACGATGGGGCGTGGAGTGCTTCCGGCGAGGTCAGTTTGGGGAGGAAGGAGGGGGAGGAGAAAGGAGGCACTCACTACCCATCCCATTTAACCACTCGGAAGCCCCTCCCAAGGAAGTCGAGCAACGAGCGCCGAACCTTGGCGCCGTGTTTCTCCCCCTTGCTCTCGACCTTGGCAGCATACGCGCCTAGGGTCGAGGGCAAGGCAGCGGCGTCGAGATCAGCCTCGACCGGCGCCGCGCCGCGAACGTGCTCGTCGACGGCGGAGGGACCGGCGACATGGCCAGCGTCGGCGTGCGCCTTTTCGCGTCGCCGGCGGCGGCGTGCGTTGGTGGCGGCAGATTTACGCGCGGCCTTCTCCGCCTTGGTGGCTTTTTCCAGTTTAGCGAGGCGACGACGGTGCGCGCCGGTGAGGGGCTTTTTGGAGCTGGCGGCGACTTCGTCGAAGCTGGGTGAGCAGCGGCGTTTTGGCGGGGTTGGCGGGGTGGGGTTGACGTCGTCGATGTCGTCCCAGGGGTCGTGAGGAGGCGGCGAAGGCGGAGGCGGCCATTCCGCGTCCACATCGTTGAAGGGATCTGGTGCGGGCGCGGGCCACTCGTCGTCGTCCTCGGGCTCCTTGTCGTGTTCGTCGGTCTCGCGGGAGATGGCACGTGCGAGGAGCGGGGCGAAATCGAAACCACGCTCTTGCAGCGCAGCAATGGTCCTTGGGAGGCTGGCGAACTCCTTGCCACTGCGCGTCTACGGGCGTTTTCGCATTAATTTCGCGTTCCAGTCTTGAAAAAGCACACGAAACTTACAGAGCGCGTCAATGGAGTCCAGAGCATCGAAGAATACACGCCTGAAAATGAAATTGGTTAGTAAAGGCTTGGTGGTAAAACAGAATAAAGAAATAAGGCTCCTGGTTAATGTGCACGGTCCAGGTGCTGAATCGTAGCACCCAGGGGCCCAATTCCTTGGAAAGAAAAAGAGAAAAGGAAACGGAAGCTCACCTGCGACGCGGTTGTGGGTGCTTGTGGGTGGTGGTTAGAGAGAGAGAAGTGACGATGTGATGTTTGGTCACATCGCTCCCACACTTGTCGTCTTCCATGCCCCTATACCCGCTGCATCTCCCCGTCTTATACCACAATACCCCGGCGAACTCGAGCGGCAATGAAACGTAATTGTAACAACATAAAAACTGGCACCATAAACTCAAAGAAAATCCAAATAACCCGTTCGACACGCAGAGTCTATGGGCGCCCTGAAAAGAAAACTGTTACACTCACGCAGGCGGAAATGCTGCTGCATAAAGACGCCGAGGCGCGAGAGGAGGAGATTCGCCTTGCCGGTATGCTCTATCATTTTCTTCTGGCTCAAACGTGAGGTCTAAAACAAACCAGCAATGTCCGAACAGCAGCGCCGCGAACATGACGCTCTGCGCGATATCCCTGACGCGTACGACGATTACGGCGGCTACGAAGACGTCCTCCATGGCCGTATTCCTACCGACATCAGTCACGCCGGAGAAACCTTGACCGACGAGGCGATGGAAGACGCCGAGCAGACTTTGCTGGAGCAGATGCGTGCACATCACCAGTGCGTATGCTGCTATTTTTTTTTCACGTATGCGCCTTGCTCACTCATGCGCAGGAGACTTTGGGGCCGCAAGAAAGACCACCGTACACGACGGGACCGCACACAAATTCTGGTGAACACATTTGCATCGCAGATGAACCAGATGACGGACGCGTACCTGGAGTGGTCCCGCGACACCGCGGGGGAAGGTCTCTCGAATATGTTCACGCACCCAGAGGACGCCGTGGTGAAGGACAAGCACCGAGTATATGTAGTCGATTGCTTCAGTGCAGACAAGTCTTCGCCGTTTTTGTTGGAGTACACTAATTTTGTTTCCTTACCCTCGAAGCTGCCTACCACGCGGATTTACCCATCGTCGAGGGAGATGAGGTTATCGCGTCTGCGCTGGTCCGTCAGGGGCTAATGCTGGTCGCTGCGCTTTTTGCGAGCGTCGTCGTCACCGTGCGCGCCCTCGAACTCTTTCGAGTGCTACAGCTGCGCTGCCCACGTATGGGTATCCAACCCTTCGTCCGCGCCCTCTGCGACATCCACGGCGTCGCGCCCCGCCCGTACCTCTCCACCCAATTCTCCATCGCATATGACGTCTACCTCGCTATTCTTGCCAACGTGGATGCCCGCGTACAAGCCGCGCTTGGTCGCGATACGCCAAACTGGCGGCTCAAAAATGCGTGCCCGGCATGCATGTATAAGCTCGAAGGCGAGGTTCCCATCCCCCTTCCCTTTCTCGCCACAATCGACGGGAATAACTCTCTCAAACAATTTTGGCGGCGGGAGAGGGAGGAGTTTGACGCCGATGGGAAGTCTGTTCCGGGGGCTTCAAAAGAGCGCCTCGACAATCGTGTCGCACCCGGCGACTACTACTTACCGCGCGACGAGGTGGACAAATGGTCAAAGGAGGGATTGGAGGAGTTGATGCGGGGTTTTGTGCCGGGCTCGGAGGTGGAGGATGAGGGTGAGGGATGCACAGAGTGGTGGCAGAACATGAAGGAGGATATGATGGCACGCGCATACGGGATGTACGACGAGACGGGGATTTTTCCTGCCCTTTGCAGGCACGGATTCCTCCTCGTTGTCGTCGACATGGTGAAGAGCGGGGAATTGTAAGCTCTTTCGTTTATCCTTCATCCTTAAAACATACCCTAACTACTTTAAAGGGCCAAGTATGGCTTTGCTGTAACAGCACACTTGCTGCGAGTTCTGGGCGAGCTTGGGCTTGGCTAGGATATCGGCTGCAAGTACGGCAAGATGGTGCGGATGCACCCAGCTCTCTCCGGTCTCGCGGCTGACAACAACTTCCGTTCACTCGTCGGCGCCTTCCACGGCCACGCTCACAATCGACAGTGCCAGCTGTCCAACCTCGCCACATATGTCTCCGGAATGGGATTGGAGGATCTGGAGGGCTGCGAGAAATACTTCTCGCAATCCAATGGCTTGGCTGCCACCACTCGCTACGCCACCGCCTTCCACCGCCAGCAAGCGATTACGACGTACATGAAGCACGCTGATACGGTTGGCGCGTACCAGGGCCTCTGTGCGTCCTTTATCGTTTTTCATTTCTAATTTGTCTAACATTAATGCAGCACTCCTCCTCGCCAGCAAGTATCGCCGCGCCCTCAAGATCAAGGGCACCCTTCCTTTACTACGGCAGACGATGGCCTCGATGGGCGTCGAGACACGTTCAGTCTTCGAGACGTGGCTGCAGAAGGAGAAGACTTACCTCGCATCCTTGAAGAAGGAGCCCGCGCACGAAACACTGCAGATGGAGTATTACCAGAAATTGGTGAATCTCCGCGACCACCAGTGAGTCCTTTCAACAATGGCAGCGCAGACTCGACGAATAGAGACGCAACGGCGTCATGCTGCCGAGGTCTACGTGAAAACGCTCGACGCGGTGCAAGATCTCGAGATTAGACTGGGGGGTGGGCCGCGCTGGGTCCCCGAGGACAGGGAGTGGGTAGAGGCCGCGGCGATGCTGAGGAATCGCCGATACCAACGCGCGCTCGTCATCGCCCGGATGTTTGAGTTGTCCAAGGTTAACATGTCGGACACCGGTAAGTTTTTGCTGCATTGTATTCTACTCAACCCTAACACCCTGTACATAGGTTATAAATTCGCAAGCACATTGCCAAAGCGCTTCAGGCGCGCTCAAAGGGCGTCAAAAGTGCGCTCGACACATACAACACTGCGGCTGCAGCCCTCTCGCCCCCTCGGACCCCGCTCACTTGGGATCAAATTGTGGACTACGCCTTCCTCTCCGACTTCGACCTCCTGCGGGAGGGGAGGGAGGATATACGTGATGAGCCATGGGCTCAGCCTGGGGGGCGACTCGCAATGGACCAGCATTTTAAGCTGCTTCGCGCCGACGAGGAAATCACCCGCCTCAACCTGGAGATACCGAGATTCATCACCTACATGGCTGATGAGGAGGCCTTCCTCATCCACCACGAGGGCCGGCTGCGCGACAACGGCAACACAGTGTTGGCACATCAAGTCTGGCTGCAGCGCTGGGAGCGGGGACGGTTCCATGCCCTTCACATGGATCGGCTCGTGAAGCTCAGCAAGGAGCCCGGCTTCACGGTGTCCCTGCTCCGCGGCGTCAGCGTGAACAAGGAGCGGGAAGTGCCTGCACCACCTGCACGCAACGAGGACGATGACGTGGAGATGCCTGCTGCAACTTCAGCACCGCGTGAGGATGGTGGCGAGGAGGAGGAAGACGGCGGGGATGGAGACGTTGACGTCGTTGCGGATGCGCTGGAGCACATCCTTCGAATCACGGCCTGAGGTGCTGCAGACTCTGTATTAAATATATGTATTTCGCGTTTTATGTACCTTGTACTTGTCCTTTCTATGTAGATTAATTATGACTGGCTTTAGTATGTGTCCAAGGTCATCCCCCCTTTTTATCGTGAATTTACAGGCATGTTTGCGGCCGGGATGGACTTGTGCGCACATGGTGGAGAGATTTTGATGGCGGGTGAGGCGCGCCATCAATTGCGATGGCGCGCGCCGTTATTGATGGCCTTCGGCTTGGGAATTAGAAGATCTCTGAGATATCTGTAATATCTCTGAGATATTTGCTTTAAAGAGCTCATAATTAAGCATAATTAAGCCGTGCTGGAGAAATCACACTGATCGCCATATATTGATGGTGGAGATCGACTACTTCTCCTACATCAATATATGTCATTACTGGGGCTATACAGGTGCGCGACCAAAAACCAGGCAGAAAGAACTCTGATTCTGCTTGGTCGGTCGTCCTTGCGGTGATCGCCCTCTGTCGAATCAGGGTGTGATACGCATCCGCGGGCTTCTGGCCTGTTGTGGAATGATACTCCAAACACTGGGTGTCCTTACACAGATGCACATGCAAAAAGGGAGCGGGCACTAAAGAATTTAAGAAACCTCCAACCCTCGAGGAATACTCTACTGCATTGAACGAATTTTAAAAATTTACATACCCTTGTAAACCCAACTCGCGCTTTCAAATTCAATATCTTATCGCTGATCAGCGATAATCTCGAGACTGTATCACGAGATGTCGGTCCGACGGCTAGCTTTGTCGCAATCGAGTTCGATTGTGGGAACCTTCAAAAGAATCAAAACGAACCCACACCTGGTTTAATTAGCTGTGGCATCCCCTAATGGCCCAGTTGCCCAAGATCCCAACGGTTGAAATGCCGCGGCTTCGGAATTCGAAGTTGAACGGAACGTTGAGATTCTTGAGAAATAAAATTCGCTTTCGGCAACTGCCTTAATCTTCGGCCTTGATTGCGCCCCACATAGGGCTTTCGAGGTCACCTGTAGAGAAAAAGCGGTTTACCCTGGTTTACCTCGTTCCCCATATGGTTCTCCGACCCGCTCTACGCAATTACAAAACTCTGACGGTTTCAGTGTTCCTCTTAGGTACCCTCCATACTCTTTAAAATTGCCCTACGAGGTCACCATACGCAAGAACATCCAGAATACCGATGAGGAGCAAATGAGGATGATGATTCACAAACCTTCAAAGGCGCAATGAGCCGCCTCAGCAGGGCACTGGGCCCCACTTAGCTCCGCCGCGTACTACATTCTTACACGCTGTCCCACCTTGCGGCGGTAGCCCTCGGAAGCGGCCGTTGCTGTTGGGTCCGAGTCCATGGCAATCAACATGCAGGTCAAACAGATTCAAACAAGCGAACGACGGATGGTTGCGACGGAAGAAAAAAAGGCTTGGATCCGTACGCGTGGCTGAACCGGGGCGAGTTTTAGTTCCTGATGTCCCCGAGCAATTTTGGGACCAATCACTGAAATATGCAAACTTTTTCCCTGCCTGCCTCAGGTCCCGGCTTGACCGGCCTGAACCCCCTTGGTGGTCGTAAGGGCATCTCTTTTAATCACGAAAGCATCGACTAATTTTTCTCCGGAGGTTAGCTCCCACCACATGCGACAAAGCATTTCTTCGGGCGCTCACAGTGAATGCAGCCTATCGCCCGCCCCCCCCCCCCCCCCCCCCTCCTCCGAACTTCCCACCTCCCAAATCTGGTTCATACCCTGTTGTTTTTAATGTCCAAGGTACATACCATGGTTCTTCAAGCTATCTAAAGTGCTACAAAGCTTTAAAGTAAACCTGTATAATTTTGTTGAATCTTACCCAGAGCCAATTTGGCTCTGGGTAAGATTAAATTCGGACCACTTGGGAGTGGAATTATTGTCTCAGTACATCCTGAGATGAGTAAGAAGTAAATTTTGGCAGTATTTGCTTACTATGAGCCCTGAAATGCTTCTCCCAGCCTTTTTTTACCCCCCACAACTTATAGTACAAAGTTTTTTTCAGCCTTCGCCAGACCCCCCCCCCCCCCCCCCCCCCCCATCCGGAATTTTAATCCCGACGTCCTTGGGTTCATGGGTGCGAGTGCTTATAATTATCTTCCCGCTTCGCCACAAGCACGTTACGATGGGCGGCGGATCGCAGGGAATATCGAGGCACTGACAGAATCCCAGATGCTCTCGTTGATGTGCTGATACGGAGAGTCCTCACATACTTCGTCACTTCGTAGGATAGCGGGAGTTGTGCAAGTTCGTCGGCATGCGAAGTAAGCTCGTCGGATACCATATTCGGCATCCTAAATGAGCAACTTCGTCAGATGAGCCAGCTTGCACGGCAAGCTTGCCGTGCCTTTACCGTGGGCATCATTTGTGCAGGGCCCGGGGTAGGTCGGCTAGTGCTGGCAAGGTTAGGTTCGAAAATCGGTCCGAACCTGAACCGAACCTGAACCGAACGCGATTTTCAGGTTCGGGTTCGGCCAACCCCTGAACCGAACGCCACGTTCAGGTTCGGCGTTCGCGCCTCAAGCCGCTTGAACCAAACCCCGAACCGAAAGAAGGTAAAACTAGTGGATTTTAGACATATTTTGGGAATTTTGTGGTGAATTCTGACCTTCCTTTCTGTAGCTCTATGCAGGATTTATGCCTCTTAACCCCAAGGTTGAGAACGATGAATGCGTGGAGGATTAGTATGCCATTAATGCCATTAATGGCAGACGTAACCGTTAACGATATGTCGCTACGTGAACGACTGGTACATCCCTGAACGTCCTTGTAGCCGTGAACGAGCCGGCCGTTCGTTAAGGTAATGGTGCTTACCTTCACGATCACAATTTGTTCACAGGCGTTCACGAAGCCCTCTTGGCCTTCACGTCTTCTGGCACCTTTCACCACCACTGCAACCTTTCACGACTGGTCGGCATCTTCACGTACTCAATGCATAAGTGTTCACGACTTAGCTATCTCCTTCACGAGAGTCCTGACCCTTCTCGGTTTCTATTTCCCTTCAGATCAGCCTGGATTCCTTCAGGAGCAGGTGATGTCGTTCAGAGGGGCGACCCTACCTTCAAGATCGTTGCACTCGAACCTTCAGGCATGTCCGCTTCCGGCCAGGCACTGACACGTGTATCGAAGCCTCGAAACAAAGGTTGCACCATTTATTGTTTGACCACAACCATGTTGAAGCTGAAGCGCGATTTCCGGAACATGGACGAGCTTGTGGACCTGTGGAATCAGTGGATGCATCGTCGACATCCAGGGCAGCCCACCGTGGTAGTGCGCGCGTGGTCCATGCCCAGGTGCAACTTTGCTGGCGTGTCGAGTTGCGGTTCATCCACGTCCTTACCTTGCATTCTAGCCCGCATCCACCGCCGGAAAAGCTCCTGCCTCCACTGCTGGAAAGGCACCCGCCAAGGTGCGTACTCTTCTCGCTGCTCTCGGACACTCTTCTGACTCGCCCTTGATAGGCTGAGGGCGCCAAAGCAGGCAAGAAGACCGCAACCAAGAAGGCCGCCGCGCCTGTCGCCGATGGCGAGAAGAAGAAGCGCAAGAAGGGCCACAAGGAGAGCTACTCGTCCTACATCTACAAGGGTGCGTGGGCTGTCGATGTCGAGTGGGGTCTTTACTGACGACGCGTTGCAGTCCTCCAGTAGGTCCGCCGGGCTCAGCTATCTGTGCCCAACGTAGCCATCTGACTACTGCTTGCCTCCACCGCCAAAGTGCGTTCCCTCAACATTGTGACCCATTTACCTCAAGCCACTGCATCCGACCTCAAAGTCCAGCAACCGCACCAATTACTTCAAGATCTTCAAACGCCCCCACGTCGAAGATGTTTCAAGACGCGTCGTGGTCGTTTCCCAACAGACTCACAATGCCTGTCTACCCCTTGATCCCAGACCCCCCTCCGAACGCTTCAATGCTTCCAAGACCTCAAAGTCTGCCGCCCTGATGCAACGCTCATGACACAGGGGGCAAACATAGCCGCACCTGTCATAAGCGCATCCGACGCGCATGCGCGACGTCTTCGCTGCGTCCTTGCTGTGTCTTTGCCCTTAAGCTTAGGTAATTCAACTTTTCCTCTGCGTGAGTTCGAATCCGTGAAAGGTCATCTTTTCTTTCTTCAATCTTTAGTGCCCAAGCTACAAATTTAAATGGCTTTAGGCCAAAAGAAATGAGCCTGTGACTTTGTGTGCTCCAACTGTGCATAATGAAGGCTCAGCAACTGGCAACAGAAGTTTATAAATTAGTTTGAATCTGTCAATGTACCTATTTGCAATCTCATGAGTATTTGTGAATCAATTTCTCTGTTCCCCAGGTCCATGATTCCATGAAACCTTGAGAACCCTTCCCAATGCCTGATGGTGTTACTTCTGTCTGGCAGTTATCTCGGTTGATTGCCCCGAGTTCACGGAAATTGCAGAGTGTTTGCAGGCCCAAGATTCCAGATGAGAAGTGGTGACGAGTTGTGCTAGTTTCAGGTTTTGGGCCCATTTCCTGGGCTGCACCCAGTGCTTTATGGGTATCAAACCATGACAATTCTTGTGCAGTAAAGATTTGTTAATATTTCAAGTCTATGTCAGACCGCTTCACAGGATATACTGGGGAATGGTTATACAGTGTGTGTGACCCTTTCATGATTCTGAGCAGCCCTAATATGGTTTTTCGCTGTTGAACTTATCACTCATTTGAAGACCAGGACCCTCCATCTGTTCATGCAGATTAGATGGTCTGTGTCTATCATATTAATCACTCGACATGTAAGGGATGGACGGCACACATCCCCTGAGCTTACACTGAACTGCAGAAGACATAGAATCTGAGCAGTTATACATTCCCAGATTGTAAAAGTCTGAAAAATAAAAGATGACTTTCGACAGATTCGAACTCAGGTAGCGAAAAATTTGAATTACATAAGCTTCATGGCAAAGACGCGGCAAGGACGCAGCAAACATCAGGAAAAACCCCACAAGCTACATCACCCTATGTATCAACGATAGCTCGTATAGCGCTGTCGTTTGTCCCCTGTTATATAGCACGCTGTAGCTCTCCGCCGTAATTATGTAGTACACTGTAGCTAGGGTAGTTCCAAGCCAACAATACATAGTGCTGTAGCACCGTAGCGCCGTAGACTACATATCTACACATAGGCCATTATAGTTGCTCATTCAGGGCAAGGGATCGCAAAAAAAAAAAAAAACAATAAATAATCATTTACTGGACGGAATACAGCATAAAAAAAAGCGGGGGGTAATCAAAATTCATAATCTACTCAGAATCATCAAACGTCATCAAGCCCCCCTGCGCCTCCTTGAGTGCAGCGTCGAGAATCTGCTTGCGGAAGGTGGGGGCGGTGACACTACTGATTGGCTGAGCGCCGGAGTGGAAGCTGAAAAAACAGGTCAGATCAGCAAGCAGAAGAAGGAGGGACACATGGCCGGAGGAAGCTCCGGTTTGGGAATAGGGGACAAGGTGTCGCGCTGGAAAGAAACTGAGAGGTGATATCAGTAACAATAATCAAATGATATAAGCCGGCGCACCTCAGGAGTTACGGACACGATTGGAGCGCGGAGGCCTGAATAAGAGTTTGGCGATTGAGGTACTCGAAGCTTCATCGCGTCTTGTGACCAACTTGATGAAATCTTTGCTTGAATTCGTGAATTGAGGTCTTGCAGAGTCTGGAATGCCTGGAGTTTTCTTGAAGGGAGTCTTGGAGGTCGGAAGAGGTTTTGACAGTCCGGTACTCATAGGGCTTGGACGACGAGTGAGATCGGGACTTGCCATGCGCGGGCCTGGCACTTGGAGGCTTGAATGCTGCGGTTCGGATGGGAGAGGGTAGCCGAGTAATGGAGATTGGGGGAGCATACACCGCCAAAGCAGTGAGGTGGAGAGCAGGATGGTGGGGGGAAGAGACAAGAGAGACGACCGTGGCAACGACGTCGCATCAATATCAACCAACATCACGCGATTTGATGGGCTCGGGCGCCGGGGCCGCTCGGCTACTGACTTTGGTGACTGGCAACTGGCTGGGATCGAATGTCCGGTGTCAGTTGGTCCATCGTAGAGCTCCAACCACCAACCTTTTCACTAAACTCTTGGTGTAAGATGTCTTCGAAATTAGCATTTACAGGGAATGTCCCGGCCAGATTTTCCATTTTGTCCCTCATTAGCGGTCCTTGAATTTATTTATCATTTTCAGCATCAAATCCCCGCCAAATCCAGCCCTTCGTAGGAATTTTTTGGAGCCCAATTTAAGAAATGTACGCGGGACATTCCCTGGGGATGTAGCTTAGAAGTCCCCTGAATTTTAGTTTGAGGTGCTGGATGCACTGTGCGAGGCTGTAGCCAGGCCCGACTGCGAACAAATAAGGAACAAACAGACATTTGTTTGGTGGCAAATGCCAGTCACCACTGACTTGTCAAATTCCGAACGTTTGAACTCAGATTTTTCTCTGGCATCTGTGCAAGGTCAAATCGACCATCCTGTTGGTTGGCATGTTCACTCCTATGTTCAAAAAGACTTAGTCTCTTCTCTAATTCTAAAATGAGTGCAGGAAGAACAACCCCCTCGGCCGCGGAGTTTGCGTGTCGAATTCAACCGGGTATATTACCGAGTTTACAGACCATTTAGTCGTTCCCAGGGTGAACGACGTGGTAGAATCTTGGTAGAATCAGGTTAATCAATTTAACTTTCGACAGGTCTCCCGAAAACCTGATCAACATTGCTGCAGTAGATAAAGCAAGAAGCTATGTAACACCTGTAGATATCTTGCAAGGTAGTGTAGCACCGTGTATCACTGGTTCACCGATATGTAGCATACATTTGCTATGTAGCTGCTATAGCTTGGCGTGGAGATCTGTATCTCTCTGTAGTGCTATCTAATCAACCGGGGTGCTACGGCCCGGGGGGTTTTTCCTGATGAAGACGTCGCGCATGCGCGTCGGATGCGGTTATGACAAGTGCATCTATGTTTGCCCCCAGTGTGATCAAGCACTCAAGCCCAGACGGACAGATTCAGCCTTCAGACGATATACAATACTGCTTAAGTTTGAAGTGGAATCCTATCGCTGTTTCTTATTCCTTTCTTTCCGGTTACAGTCCGATGCAGGTTGACGACCAAGCAAGACGTCGCAGCGGCTCCTCCCGCTGAACTCTTCTGAAACCAGCAAACCCACGCCGTGTACGCAGGGAGTTGCTTCATGTATAACCATTCCGAGTCGGTCTGGTAGTCAGTTGTATATGTGCAGCTGCAGTAGCGACGATCTCGGTGCGGGAGATCCAGACCAGCGTACGTCTCATCCTGCCTGGTGAGCTCACCAAGCATGCCATCAGCGAGGGTCCCTCTCTTTCCTCTTTGTTCTCATCGCGTCCTGACCTCGACACACAAGGCACCAAATCCGTAACCAAGTTCTCGTCCGCAACCACCACCAAGTAGACTGTAGACATAGCGTCTTTTTGGTCTTGCATCTCTCTACTTTTACGCACAATATATGATTTTTTCTGTGTACGCCTGTGTATCATTGTCGGCTTGTTTATCCTAATCATCTTGTAAATGTGTACTGCAGACTGTCATGAGAGTCGGAGAGATGAGCGTGAGCGTGATAATATGTGATCTGTTTGGTTCATGATTTGGTTTACCGATTCCTTTCTAGTTTTCTCTGCATTCCAATCTCGAAGAATTCTTCAACTCCCTGCTCCGTTCAGTGCCCCCGATACGCTTCGCACGACGTCTCCAGGTTCTGCTTGGTTTTTATTCTCATTCTTACCTTCGCATGGAATATCCATCAAAGACATTCAAGCCTGCATCGACGAGCTCGTCGTCCGTGCGGACACGGCAGTAGTGTGTGCGCAAGGGCACTTTAGTGTACTCGCATCTCCCCCGACTCTCGTTTCATCGCCGCGCCGCGCTACTTGTACCTCAATAACCCGAATAAAATTTCGTTCCATATTACTGGGATTCTCAAAGAGAAGGAGATAGCACACAAATAGGGCTTACTATTGGTAGTTTACAGTGTAACGTACGACTGAACGAGAGGGGTGCGACCCTGAACGAAAGTGGCGTATCCTGAAGGTCTTGAAGCAATGGCCAGAGTCGTGAAGACGTAAATGCGGTCGTGAAGGAGGATGTCGCTCGTTCAGGCCCAAGGAACAGGCATGAATGATTCAACCAATCCTGAAGGATGAGCTGAATGTGAACGTAAGGACAAGGGCTGAAGGAGGAGTCGAGTCTTGAAGATGGTCTGGTGTCCGATAACGTGTTGTAAAATGGTGAACGCTTACTATATTCGTGAAGGAATATCTTTCCGTAAAGGGCACTCCTCACTCCTGAAGGACGGTGTTCTACCTTAACGTGTGTATCATTAAGGTGTGCGGAAGACGTGAAGGTGGGTACATATCGTTAACGATTCTGTATGGCATTAATGCCATACAAATCTGCCACGGATTGGATCTTCATCCAAGGTTTGACCCGAATTTGATTTCACATGGATCTCACGACCCTCTTGTCTAATTTATCAATGCAGAATTTTTCAACCGTGGGATTTTGTTGATTTAAGGGCCATTTAGGCTCCGGAGGCAACTCAACTGCAGCTGACATGGTAAGCATAAAGAAACATCCAATACCTATCTTCATAGACGACTTTTTTCTTCCCCGAGAACACCGAATTTTGCTCAGGTTCGAATCCGTTCGAACGCCGAACCGAACCTGAACCTGCGTTCAGGTTCGGGGTTCAGGGGGTGGCTGAACCGGACGTGGCGTTCGAGTTCGGCGTTCAGGGAAATGTGCCCTGAACTCGAACCGAACCGAACCTTGCCAGCACTAAGGTCGGCGCGCAACTGCCGTTTCTGATTGCATCACGTGTATTTGTGTTGAATCGGTCTACAAATTTTTTACAGCCTTACATGTGTAACCTTGCTTCGACAATAAGTTAGAACTAGTCCTCGAAGTACTCAACCCAGGTACCGGAGCGCCAATATTCAATGAGTGCTTTCCTCACTAGTGTATGTGCTTTCCTCACTAGTGTATGTGCTGATTCAGCTGTGAGTTGTGTAAAGAGCGGCGCTGAGCATCATTGAGTCCAAAGTCTCAGTGGGAGAGACGGCGTGAGAACGACTTCATTCCAAGTGAAACCAGTCCAGCTGCAGAGTGCAAAGGTGTGAGCAGGGCACGGGAATTAAAGTACTAAAGATTCGACCTGTAGAGAACAAAGTCAACCACGATCGTGGTTGACTTAGCTCGTACGAGCTTCATTTCAGGAGACAGACGCGGCATGAACTCATGAAATATACGGCTGGGCTCGAACCGAATCTTGTGCAGAGTTGAATTCGAACGGGGTCGAAAAATCTAGATCTGCAAATCGTGAGTACAACGAGATCGAATAGCGGGGAGCACCTTAATGTCGTGTTTTGAGAAATAGGACCTATACAAAAAGTGAAGATTCGAATTGACAACTGGACTCACCGAGAGTTACACTAACTCCACAAAATAAATGTCCGATGGGTGTTTGGGGTCATTCCGGCGTCAAATCGCTCCAAATAAAATGGTAGCATTGACCTCTCTCGATTTCATGAGGATCGGAATAGTTAAATCTACATGTCCTTCGATTAGTTCCTCCGCAATAAATTATTTGAAGGCTTCCTGAAAAATCGACTTTTTATACTGATATTTTATGGAAGAATGGTGTATACCATCTGAAAGTACTTGAAAAATAGTTTGTCTTACTTCACCCCAATCGAAGGTGGTTTGAGCTCGCAATGCCGCCGGCAACTTGGCTATAAAGTGATTTGACGCCGGAATGACCCCAAACACCCATCGGACATTTATTTTGTGGAGTTAGTGTAGCTGGATAAATTTGCAGTAAATCAAAATCTTACCCGTAGCTGTCATCAAAAAACTCGCCTTCGGTGGAGAAGGGTCGAGCTACTGCTGGTTGAAGTCTGTGGAAGTGGAACAACATGTATATTATGTAGCTGAACGCCCGGAGATGATTGAATATAACTGATGCACCTCGAAATATGATCATCCCAGTACGGCTGCGGCACCGGCTCGGCCCAGGGCGGTGACTGCGGCAGTAGGGATAACGACTCGGTGCCCCAGGTGGACACCGAGGAACCGGAATTAAAAGGCGGCAGTGATGCCCCGGGAAACAAATCTGAAAAAGAATTACCGCCGCGGCAACCCGAAAAAAAAAATCACGAACCAGGAGGAAAGAGCGGCGCCGGCTCGCCGAAATGCGGGGGGTTGATAGACGGTGTTACCAAGGTTGACAAAAAAGCCGAATCAGCTGGGATAGCACAAAATGAGCCCATGACGTGCCTCGACAGCGTGTGTACGTACCGGGGAACGTGAACGATGACATTGCAGCGGCAGCTGGGACTAAATTCATGTGCGCCCGTTGCCTGTGTAGGAGGTCAATCTGTTGATGCAAAAAAAAAGAAAATCGGGAGCATACTGGTACCGCCACTGTACATCGCTGCTGTCATCCGACAAGTACGGTGCGAACTGCCAGTTATCCATGCCGCTGTGCACGTTGATGGTGTTAGTAGTGCAAAATTTGACTGGCTACATACCCCGAGGTCCGCCACAACGAGGGCGGGGGCGGGGGATGATGGTCGAAGAAAGGAAGAAAGGGCAGCGGCGCATCATTTGACCGCGATCACGGATCAGAATGAGTGGCGTAATTCTGGCTTGGGACGAACTTGCACACTCGTCCTGACGATTTTCACGCATCCTACGAGCTTTCGTCGCTTATTTCTGATCTGACGAAGATGCACAGACATCTGACGAGCTTGCGCCATCAAACGACGAGGATCATCCATCATACGACGAAGATCCTCATCCTACGAAGCGACGAGGTATACTACGCTCTGATACGGGTGCACTCGCTAGGTTCAGATTTCCTTTAATGATTTATCTTCTGACATCTCGGGCCCGACCACCTCTGCGCGTGGCTGATCGAACTCTTTTAACTCAAGCTTTGACCCGAGGACCCAATCTCGAAAGATATTTTGATCGACATAATCAACTAGTGAGTTAACCCCTAATTGATTATATATTGTGGGTTAGATGGCAGTGGCAGAGCTCTGCGATATGGACACTCTCAGTGGACGACAAACTATGGAAAACGAATGATCCTCACATGTATTTTCTTCAATTCCACAGCCGGATTCGATCCGTCGGAAAACTCCTCCCGCGTAATCGACATTACCGGCCCACCTACGGTGTGGCGCAGGTGACTGGGAATCGATATGAGAATATCTGAGGTGGGATTATCCGTCCGGCCGTTCAAAATTTGAATGCGGGAGTTCAGCACTACGAACATTGTGTTGGCATACACCGTTGAAAACAAACTTCCCGGCACTACGAAGTACGCTTTCCCAGGAAGGCCGAAGAAAAGGGCGAGTGTCACTATCGCTACCAGAGCTGCAGAACGATAAGTATACCATGCGCACGCTCAGAGGACAGTGTACCGGTGAGGACTCCCGTCTCAATGCTTAAGCGAATCAACTTTGTAGCCAGGGCGTGGGTTCGACGGAAACCGGTGTCGCGTTTGGTCAGCTGAATTCCTGGGCAAGGTGAGGGTGAAACGGGGGAGGCGAACAACTCACGTAGTACGACATGCACCCCGCGATGGTTATATCGATCAACGCAGCTCCAACCAGGAAGAGCTGGCAGATTGTTAGTGGGTCATGTCTGATGTTAGGTGCATTTCAGTACCACTGTTGTTGCTGCAAGGCCGGTTGGTAACTTTGATGTGAGCTTTGCGAAGTTCGGGGCTGTTTCTGCTTAAGGATACGGACCATCGACCGACGGGAGCACACACATTGCCGCACAGATACACCTTCGATAATCCCGGTGACACACGTACCGAGAGCTCCCTGGAGGGAGGGGTTTATTGAACCGGTGAAGGTCAAGCCAAGGGAAGTCACTTACGAAGACGAGGATAGAAGGAACTATCCTTGACCTGGACAACTGGTACAGGCGGTAGGCATAGAAGGATTGGACTATACACGCAACTGGAAACGAGGTAAGAGTTTTCATTTCCCAGGGATACCGTACCTTACCTATCCCCCCAAAGACGGGCGCCACCAACCATGCGAACTTCGTGGTAGTCAACGCAGAGGGATCCCCGAACCCGTATCCGAAGGTGTTGAACGCGTCAATAGTTGCGAAGATTACTTGTATCAGGCTGATGCAATACACGGTATACACCAGACCCTTGGTGAATACCCTATCATTTGGAAACGCTTGATAGTAGAGGTCTAGATGGGATGTTTGGTACTCAGAAGGTTACGACGACGGTTGTTATATACATAGCTGAACTGTGAGAATGTCCATGGAAAAAGCGAGAAGCTGACGAAAGTCGGTAGTTATTCTACAATGCCAACGAATTCAATGGAACCCACCAATGGACCGGACCTAAGGCCAGTGAGTTGGTGAGCAAACGGCGGCAGTTCGATACTAACAGCTCCACAATAACAAAACCGGCAGAATTAGCTGTAGAGTTCATGTTTTGTCTGATGATCGGGCTCTTGAGCCTTCGCACCTTTAAGTCGAATCATGATACTGAGGGAAAAACTGATGACCTTTTGGATGATTTTGTGTTCTGGCTTCTCAATGTGTATATAGGGCCTCCACGTGGAATTCTCAAGAAGCTAATCGTCAGCACAGAGCCTTAAAGGAGGATTACTGCAAAGTGGGTGACTGACAAGATAAGAAGATGGCCTGCAATAGTGCAAGGAATATAGGAAACTATCTAGAGTATATATAGCAAAACGTGCCGGGGCGTCGGGGAGGTTATGTCACGCGAAGGGTGGAACCGAGCGGGTAGGGGCGTAAATGAAGGGTTACGAGGGAAACCCCGCTTTCAAGGTCATGATTGCAAGCGGCCGCTTGGCACCGGAGATGAAGGCTGCACCCTGTATAAAGAGTTCGAATGCGCTGCTAGCCTCAGGCTTAATGGATGCTAAATGCAACAAGTAGGGGTGAGAAAAAAAGTGGGAAGCGCTCGGCTTTCCCTCTCCTCCTTGGTGCAAACTCGGACCTAAACCAGTACTGGCTTTCGTTCGCGACTCGGCCCTCTCCGCTATAGGCGAGTGACACTTCAATTCACTTTCCTTTCGTTACCCTCATACGTACATACATACCATATCATTTATAATCTGCCGAGACACCCTCTAATTACCCACGCACCCTCGTCCTCCCGATATTACCTCAAGGCCAGCGAGTATACCGAACTGTACTATGTATAGGGCTTTCTGGGCGCAGCATTGTGAATGGAATTTGGATTGAACTTTGAAGTGAAAAAAAAGAGGGTTGAAACAGAAAATGAAGTAAAGGAATGAAGGGCCGACGTACCTAATCCAGATTTGGATAGACAGGGTCGGGTTGTGTATGGTTAAATAACGCGGCGTGACGTGAGAGAGGCGGGTTATTCCGGCGCCAAAGGGGAGTCGCATAGGCGAGACTCCGAGAGCTCGTGGATGGTTCAAACTTGGTTCAAATCTTATCAAAACCGGAGGAGCCTGTGGCCTCGTGGGCACTCCCATGTCCTGGACAGGCAATCAGGTAGCCTAGTCACGTTTCTTTGCACTTTCTGAAGCCTGAACCTCGACCGCGAGCCGCGGCAATCACCAGCCCAATGCTACACCTGAAGCGGCCCTCAAGTGATTTACTTTATCTTGCTTATTGCACAAGCCCTGTTTCTCGCAGCGCCTCAATAGGCCCCATCTCGTGCTTTGTTACTCCTCCTGTCGCCATCTTTTACCCTGGACTGGTGCCCTGCCGCCACGCCGGTCAAGGCTTAAAGTTACTGACTCGCCGGATTCAAACATAGCCAATGCCGCAAGCTAATGAACTGTCCGCCAACTTGCACAACACCAGGACTCAAGAAGGGTCTCTTTCAACATCTTGCAAAACTGCTTCCCCCATGGGCCTCGACGCGGCGAATCAGTCAAATATCCTTCATCTATCTTGATCCATTCCCGCCTGACTGCGTGGCCCCATGGTCCTTGTCTTTCGTGGGCATGGCAGACCCAGTGGAGGAGCCTTGAAGGTGGATATAGGTAATCAGCATGTTTTGGCGCGCCCAGCGTTAATATCATTGCTGGCAGAAACCAACAACTCACCTTCCTCGCCCGAGCCTTTGCCGTCAACATGGGGAGCGTTGAATCACTTATGCTTAGGTACCGTTAACGATATATTCGCACCCGTTTTCAACCCCGGATGGTCATCGTCCACACTTACCTCCATTGCTACTGGTACTCGACACGCCGGCACACGGCGGTGAAAGCTTTCTTCAGATCCGCACCTGGGTAAGGTACGCGTTCAGGTGCCTTCCGCGTTCAGGTGCCTTCCCCACTCCTAAACTACCTCGCATGTCCAGGGATACCTTTTCAACCTGCAGAATCTATATTGCCATAGTTGTCTACGCATGGCGATCCTGAAACGATGCTGGGGGGGAGGGAAATTAGACGCTCGAGTTGGGTAAGCGACAGGATATGTAGCCTCATTCATTTGTTTCTCTTCCCTTATTCAGAATCTTTGCAACGTGAGCTGCGGTCTTCTACCTCTGCGGCTGCCCACTAAGCTCCATTTCAGAATTCTTGATATATATTGGCTGGTATGCCTTGCTTAATAAACGAAGCGGTTGTAAAGTTTTTTTCGGTACTGGATTGAAAATCCACGCACAATGGGCCACACACACACATCAGTCCCAGAGAGAGCTATCATAATATCCCTCAACCCTCACACCTAACCAAACCCTAACTCTAACCCGAACTCTAACCTGAACCCAAAGTACCTCCGAGGCCAGAGCGATTCGCTTAGACAAGATAAGATTTCACGGACTCGGCGGTAATTATTCAACGTTGAATTCCTTTTTAATAATCCCCTCCGTCACCGTCTACAATTTTGCGGCAGTGGCAGGAAAACGACGTACCGAACTGACCGGATTCGAGCGATGTGCGGCTATTTTATCGCTTGCTTGGACACACGGTCCAAGACGTATGTACCGGGTTTGGCTGAAAGAGGCTCAAGTTAGAAGATTCGAGTCCATCATGATCAACGCCGTCAGAGTCTCCGCCGTATTGTTCTCGGGCAGCTGTTATAAGTTCCTTCCACCGGGCCTGATCCCATCTCTTCTGATACAGCTCTAGGGAACGAGGTAAGCCATGACAGACTGCCAAGCAACTTGAAGGAAATGTTAATGAACCACAAGCATTGCGGAACAGTCTTTGGGTTCAATGCGCCGCGCAGCAACTTCGGTGTCGAGGTGGCGCGGCAGCAAACACATTCCCTGGGGTGGTAAATCTGCTTCGTGAGCTTGAACTTGCACCAAAGCAGGTTTACGACGTCGCAAGAGGCTCTCTGGAACTGGCACGGGGCGCCGTAGGCGCGTCATTTTGTGATTGGAATGAATCCAGGGCGAAGAGTTCTCGGGCATCGTGGCGGCCCCAGCTGGCCGGAATCGCGACCAGCAAAATCAGGTATGCCCATTCGTACTCCATCCTGGGTTTGGGGCACATGGTTCAAGAACATACTTGACGTGTAAGTGGCGAGACCGGCATGATAGTCGAGAGTCAGCAGCTGAAGGAATACTTACGTGCATCCGCTTCACCCCCAGACCTCACACCTCTGGTTCATCGATGACTCCGAGCTCGTAACCCAAACAGACACTCTCCTTTACTGGTAATACGCAATCTGCAACCAACCCCCTCCCAACGTGAGCAAGGTCCCACCATACGGCGCGAGGCTCGCGTGTGCAGTACCGTTCGCGCGGACGACCGGCGCACTGCCAGTGTTCGTTCCTCGCATACGAACGACATTCTGCGGGTCAATGCTCCGCTCCGCATTCCGCACGCCGCCGATGGCGTAGCCTGAGTAAGTCAACGGACCAAGTGAGAGATGCGGCGTTGAGGGGCCGGTTTCGAGGAGGGACCAGGAACCGGGTGCGAGGCGGTAGCGCTGGAAGTTGGCAGTGGCGCGCGGGAAGAGGAGCGACAAGAAGCCCCTGCGAGGTTTGTGAAGTTCTGCGTAGAGTGAGATAATGGTGGTGTCTGCATCGAGGACGCTGGCATGGGCTGTGATCCTGATGGAAGCGGGCCACGCGTTGCCGTAGTCCACGCGATGGCGGACGAGAGGAGCGGGGGCTGTGGGACTTCCCTCGCCTGTGGATGATCCAGCCGTCAAGTTGGAGAGTGGACACCAATGGCCCGTAAACGAGGCGATGGAGTAGACTAGGATTTCTAGGCCATTGCGCACTCGTTTTGATAGAATTAGGAAGCCTGAAACGAGGACAGGATGCTGATAAGTATTGATGAGTTTCAGCCGGTAAAAGAGAAGAATATAGGTACCGGATCGACCATGTCTGAGGGAAACCACATATAGACTTTGTTTTTCCAATCGATGAACACTACAGATCCGAATTCCCACTGTCTGAGGAGGATAAACTGGTCAGATATGAGCGGGGGCCCGTTTAGTGTAGCGGGGATCCTCAGTACAACGGAGAGCAACGAGGTAGTTGAGCCGGTGATAATATCAATGCTGATAATTTCAATGTCCCTGTTCCGCCAGCATTAGGTGCGACCCCAGAAATAGACGAGATGTACCATCGCCGGAGAGTCACCTCGCGGAGCACAACGACACGCAATATGTTCTCGTCAGGAACAGCTTGTACGCCAAACCAAAAGCCGCTGTCAAGTAAATGTTTCCGAGACCCTGTAGCCAGATCCCAAAGTTCCATGTACTTGCCGTGAGAGACAACAAGATGTCGTCCATCCCACAGGAGCAGAATGTCCTGAACTGGCGCTTGTTCATTGACAACTCCTGTGTTTTGTAATTTAATGGGGAAATGCGCCGTCCGCGATGCCTTGGGTGGTTGCCGCAAGTGCCAGCTGCGTGGGCCGACAGCAGTGCATTTGACTAGCTCTATCAACTCTTCGGCCGATGCTTTGCTAAAGATGTCCGGCGGGGGGAGCTCAAGCATGGTGCGAGAGTTTAACCTTCTTACAACTCCATGCCAGAGGTGACTTGTGTGCGTGAGGGTGTGGAAATGTCGGGTCACCTAATTTCAAAAATTGACGGACTCGGAGGACTCGCAGAGAAAATATGGTTAAACTTACTTGACTCGCTGCTAGAATGGTACGGACGTCGGAGAGCTCCAAGATGAGCAGCAGAATATCGTCGTGTAACATAGACATAAGTGAACGATGAGTACTTGATGAGTGTCAGAAATCGGAAGTGCACAAGCAACAAGTCTCAACAACACCCGCATCAGCCATCGCCAGCACCGCTTCCTTGCTTGCCTTCAGCAAAAACTTGACCAGGCAATATGCTAGAAAATCCCTCCTCTCATGTAAGGCGGATAACAGGATTGAATTTAACCGAATCGAAGGAAACGAAGTAAATATTATGTAGGATATCGAAATTATTTGAAGTGTACTACTCAGATTGCGCAGTAATTGAAGTCAATGTACATTCCCAAGTGCGGAACCGCTGGAGGAAATTAGCATCCCAGATCTTCAGGTAAGGAATGTTGGAGTTCAAGTTGTGTCGTGAAGGTTAAATTGAACCTCTCTCACGACTCAAAATGCCTTCACGTACCACCTGGTCTTGAAGGTGGGCCAACTGCCTTGAAGGATCTATCGTGAACGCTATTGTAGACCGTTCACGTCCCTACAGGTCTTGAAGGTTGGCCATTTGCCTTCAGGAACAGAGCCATCGTGAAGGACATCGCAGACCGTCGTTCGTGTTTCAACAGGTCCTGAACGTGGCCCACTTGCCTTAAGGACCAGAGCTAGAAGGTTATTGCTGACCGTTCATTTTTCAACTGGTCTTGAAGGTTATCAACTAGCCTTAAAGAATAAATCTATCATGAAAGCGGGACACAGTTGCGGGGGAGGAAGTAAGGACGTATCAGAGTAGTAAGTATAGAAAAGTAAAGAAACAATCGGGCTGTGTTTTACAGCGGGAATCGGCCCATGTCGCGTGCGAAAGCGAGAACCGCCTGGTGCTCAGAGTTGGTAGCCAGGAGGCGACCGAGGGAGAGGCGGGCGGTGCCTAAGCGCAGGATGAGGTCGACGTGTTGCGTTTGGAAGGCGGGGCAGTGGAGGAGGAAGTGGGGGACGGATTCGGGGACGGCGCAGTGGGGGCAGTTGGGGGAGGGGACGACTTGGATGCGGTGGAGGTGCTCGTTGAGCCCGATGTGCTCGGTACGAAGCTGGGTGAGGATGTTGCACTGGGGCGGGACAGATCGTCATACAGGCGCGCGACGGCGTTGGACGGGCAGGCGGAGTCGAAGCGGGCAAGGCGGCGGCGGCGGGGGGTTGGCTCGTGAACTTGAAGGACCTGCACATGACTTGCGAAGGATGTGGACTTAACCTTCAGGAGGCCCTTACGGCGCATACGGCGTTTACGCCGTACGGATCCTCTACAGATTAGATCTCCATGGTGGGGCTGTGACTGGCATTTTTATCATTCAAACACCCAATTGATGAAATATCAACCTTGGTGTAGATTTGGCCCATAGACCCATGGTAGGCTTGTGAGAGGCCATTTTTTGAGCCAGAAATGTGCAAGAGGAGAAAATTCTGCAAGGATTCACAATATTCACGATGGGAGAGCCATTTTCACATTGGAGGATAAAATGAATCTTTGCACCCTATGTAGAGCAAAACAGCCACTAATTCAAGCTCCCTGGTGAACCGGTAACATGTGACCTTCATTAAATAGGTTCAGTTCACCAAGGGCTGTGACCCATGACTTGAATCTACGGTCGAAATAGTACAGTAATGCCACCGGCGGCTTTCTGTTCTTCTCGGCGACATTTCGCCCATGAGGTTTTAGTGGGTATAGGTAATTTCCGTCCTCCGGGACGGAACCGCTAGTTGCTAGCGATAACTACCGAGTCCCACACTGCCTATTGATGGGCGTGCGCAAGCGCATTTCCTCAGGGAGTGTTAGGTACTTAACGCAACGGGATATTATCCCAAAACTGGCGAGAGTTGGGAGCTGATTAGATCAGCATGCCCTGCTCTGCATCGCTCCACCAAAAAAGAAAAAAACCTGTTTTCAGCCAAGTTGAGCTCCGAATAAGTCCGCACCTGTTCCTTCGCCTCATAGCAGCAGCACTGTGCTCCTTCGGTCCCAGCGCTGCGTGGACATGTTATCCAACGGCCGAAACTGACCTTCAAAATCAACCTCAAACAAAATTTAGGTATTCTTGCAGATTCATTCGTTGAGATGTGGGTTCAATTTGGTTCGCAACATCCCGGAAAGATCTCCTCTCTATTACTGCGCCATCTGAGGTTTCCCGAAGGGCCCCGACGCAGGCGGCAGGTGACCGGCTTAGGCGGGACGTGCCGATATTGCGCAGGTTGAAGGGCAAAATTCGCGCATACGACTTTTGCATCTTGTCATAGTGGTGCGCAGCATCCATTGAAATGTTGTTGAAACGCCGAAGATATTTGCATCGACCAAGCATCGACATATTGACGTTAAAACGTGCTGCCTGGTGGTGGGCCGCAGTCGTCGAGGTACCAGTCAAGGGACGCGAATGCGACTGCTTGATTTCTGACTCTGAGGTGTCTTCTGGGTAGATTTGGGGACCGGCTCTTCGTTCCGTGTTGTCCCGAGATAGTGACGTCACGGGTCTTGTGTTGTCCCTTATTTTCCCACGTTCACGCTCCACAGCATGCTGCTCCTCTTCTGGACTGACGGTGTGTGAAAGGTGCTATTTTCGCCTCTTCTTGACTGCGGAGCGTTCGACTTAAATGCCCACCATCCTGACCTGAATGACCCCGTCCTTCTCTCATGGCGCCAAACATTGAATTGCAGGATCGCGCTTCAGATTCCTCTGGCTCACGACGAAAGGCCGTTGACCCTGGCGAGGACCCTGGTGAGTCACTCCTGTCTCCCGTCCACTTTGTCCTGAATTCGGACATAAGTAGGCTCCGCTGAACCCCAGCGTCCTCAGCGGACACAGCACATAATCAAGGTCCAGCCGTTGAAGAAGGAAGAGATGCAGGTGAACAGTGTCCGGAATTATTATTCATACAAGTTCTGACATCTCAATAGCCGTCTTACGCACAGGACCTTGGAACTGATGAGGTCTGAAGCTAAGTATCATTCCCGTTTGCCTGCACGCTGACATTCATCATTCAGGTAACTCACGGATTATATGGATCCCTACTCCACGGTCTTGGCAACTGCCTCGGAATATGCGGCATGGTACCCTGCCTCCCCGTTCCGAATCCGTTCCAGCAGGTCCAGCAGGGTAAGTAGTGGTTCCAGACCCTACTATTCATTTAAACAATGAACCTGAACCATCTCAAGGTCAAGTCGGTCTCGTCTCCCGGTTCGGACAATTTTACAAGTCAGTTGACCCTGGGCTCGTGCAAGTCAACATTTGCACGGAGACTTTGCGCGTTGTCGACGTGAAGATTCAAATCATCCCGATTGGTCGCCAGAGCGTTATGTGCGCCAATTCATTTCTTCCTTCCTCTTCCCAGTTTATAATTAATCACAGTACCCGCGATAATGTCAACGTCGAAATGCGAGTGACATGTTCGCCCCAGTTTCATGTGCTCACAAAAATGACCGATGCAGCGACTCCGTGGTATACTACCAAATCAACAATCCGTACCGCTCCGCCTTCGGTATTGTTTCCCTTCACAACGCCCTCGTTGAGCGTGCGCAAACCACCCTCCGGCAGGTCGTGGGTGGACGTAATGTCCAATCCGTGGTCACCGAGCGCGAAAACATTGCGTTTGAAATCGCTGAAATCGTCGCGGATGTGGCGGACCATTGGGGAGTCGCGATCGAGGGGATACTGATTAAAGATATAATATTCAGTGCTGACGTCACCGCTGTTTTTTTTTCCCTTACACTGCACAATGCTTACGCTGACTTGGTGTGACAGAGTCTGAGCAGCGCGGCGCAGCAGAAACGGCTTGGCGAGAGCAAGGTCATCGCCGCCCGCGCGGAGGTAGACTCGGCGAAGCTGATGCGGCAGGCGGCGGATATTTTGGCAAGCCCCGCAGCGATGCAGATTCGGCAGCTGGAAGCGCGTATGTGTCTCGTTTTTGTTGAATGTTCGATATTGATTTTTATTCATTTCGGCGATAGTGCAAGCGATGGCCAAGTCGGGGCAGAGCAAGGTCATCTTTGTGCCGATGCAGTTGCAGTCTGATATCGTTGGACAACTCAACCGTGGGGGAGGAAATGCGAATCAAACTGCGGCTCAAATTGATGCAGGGGAAGGCTCGTCCTCGTTATGAATTGAGTCATAATATGCCTACCTACTATGTTTTGTCGTCCGGTAAATCCATGCCCTTCATTTTGCCTTCACTCCTGATGCAATGGGCAGTTCCTGGGGACGCCGTATATTCTTCACATGCCTGAGTAGGCACCGGAGTTTGAGCCGAATTTTCATCGGCCGATACGTCGCGGAAACATGATGTTTTCGCGAAATATTAGCGAAATATTATCGCGAATATTGGCGTGCCATTATTCGGACGATACATCATATATTAGCGCCATATTAGCGCTGTTTTCACCCATGGACTTGACACAATTCAAAGCTTCAAGGCCTCATGAGTCACTCGGTCACACTCTTTCCTCTTACGGCCACCTCCCACTGACGCGGTGCGCAGTTCTCAAACACCTTTCGACGCTGCCTCCTGAAACTCTGGATGGCTTATCCCACCGTCTATCCCCTCTCCTACCCCAAATTTGGGCTCAAGATCTGCAAGATTGCACCAACGGCTGCCAAATTTGTTTCGCGGCAGTCTTTCCTTCATTCGACGACTTTGAGCCATACTCAAGCCTCCCACATGCTTTCCTGACCCTCCTTATATGTTTACCCATCTCCAATAAGCCGCTGAAGCTTCATAGTAACGGGAAGTCCACCAAGACCCCTCGTGCAAATATGAATGGAAAATGTAAGCACTCGGTATTGTCTTATAACCCATGAGGCTCATACTAGTGCCCCTCAGGGCTGCTGTACTATGACGTCCGGTAAGTACCGTCTTTGACTCCTTCTCGAGAATTCTAATTTATTACATTTAAGATTTACACTTCAAGTTGCGCACAGGTCTTGTCGGGCACTCCGTTGGCCTCTCCCTCTTTCCCGACGACTTCAATCTATACACAGTGTTGTGGGCACGGGCAGATGCGCAGGAGATGCGGTGGTACGTCTTCGTTTTGTTTCTTCGCGTTACATTTTCATCTCCCACTTGCCCTCATGTTCTCCATCCTCCGTTGTGCTCTCGTCTGCTGTGTCGGCTTCAACAATTGACTGACTTCTCATTTTCTACAGTCTTTGCACTTCTTCACTCACTGTCGCGTTTTCGAGCGAACACCGAATTTTGGTACGTGATTTATTTTCCGACTCGACAACCGTCTCACTTCGAAAATTCAGCGCTGAGCTCGATTACGAAGGTTGCCGCGCGGTGCTCGTCTCCCGCTGCGCTCGATCCCATGCCTGTGGTGAGTTCTCCAGCGTTATCGTCTTGCTGCTCTGTACTCACTACCCGGGTTCAGCTCTATGCGGAAATGCACCTCGTCGGGTTCATGGTATGTGTTCAGCCTTCTCCGTAACTCGTGACTGACATGATTTGAAGGTTGTCGTCGTGTCTGACACGCGCCGAGTGAGCCAGGGGAAGAGGAGCGCGAGAGAGCGCAGGTGGCGGAGCGGAGCACGAGGATGCAAGGCCACATAGCTAAGTAGGACCATGTTGTGGTAGCTAGTCTTTACAACTGAAGGCTCTATGTATAATTTCGAGTGTGGTCAATCTATAGCTAGCTATAGGCAGAACGGTGTAATAATTGATGTTATCTGAGAGAAAACATCAGAAGGAATATTCACTGAATACGGCGCTGATACAGCGCTAATACTGTGCGGAAACGGAACGTATCGTCGAAATACTGGGATACCAGTATTTCGACAATCTGGCGCCAATATTCTGCTGAAACACCCTGTATTAGTGGCATATCATCAAAGGAATATTCGGCTCAAACTCCGGTGAGGGTTTAAGCAACAAAGCGCGAACTAATTAATTGAGCTGATATCTTAGAAGCACATTAAATTATGCGTCTAGCACAGGGAATCTAAAGACTACAGGTGGATCATATTGAGTCGCCTGAGAGAACGAACACAACATGAACACTTACTTCTTTCCGGGAACAGTCTCGTCTGCGATGTCCGTAGTTGAACCGTCATCCCCCTCCTTCTTTGCGATACATTGCAGGTCACGCCTCTGTAGCGCGATGCGCTTGGCGCGCGGGACACGACGTGCGAAGCGTCTCCGCGTAAGCGAGCGCCGGGTGTCGCTGTCGGAGTCGGCGCTGTCGCTGTCAGAATCATCGTCGGCGGTATCCGCACTGTCCGAGCCGGAGTCGCTCCCAGCTGTACTCGAATCTCCCTCGCTCCCCTCGGAACCCGCGTCGCCTCCGAAGGTTTTCTACGCCCGAGCCAATGAGCATGAAAGATCCCAATTAATATCAATATACACGCACGCTGAACAGCTCAAAGTCCTTTTTGAACAAGGAGATCTTCTTGCTGCCGCTGAAAATTGAGAAGAAGGAGCCTGTGGCGTCCGCGCTCAGTTCAAGACCAGCGGAGAAGGTGACAGAACCGCCAAAGTTCGTCTCCGTGGCGGTCGTCGCGGAGACCAGGGGCGCAGAGGAGGTCGAAGTGGCGCTGGCACTGGTGGCAGTTGAATCTGGCGCCGAGGTGGTAGATGCTAATGTGGAATTGCCATCATCTGATCCATCGTCTGTCACGGTGCTACGTATGGGATCCACTAAGTGGTGAGCATAGTATTTAAAAGGGCTCACTGACGCGTTGGCCGTTGAGGCGGATGCTGTCAAGGTCGCCGAGCTGGAGTCATCGTCGTCCGAACCGTCATCGGTTCTGAATTATTTTGCATATGGCGAATTATCAAAGGGCCAGGAAATACCACTCACGAGCTTGCGTCAACGGCAGAGGCAGAGGCAGAGGCAGTAGGGTCAGTTGAATCCGATCTGATATGGATTTTGAGCCCACGCAATCCAGGATGGTTGTGAAAGACTCACGTATCAGAATCGTCATCAGTGCTGTACTCTTTTCAGCCGTATAATAAAAAGGTTGTTAAATTTGAAGCTCACGCGGACGGGTCCGCTGCCGACGCGGAGGCACTAGGGTCAAGTGGATCCGTTCTGCATGTATGAGAAGCATATAAAACCGCTCGTTCAATGAGCTCACGAATCAGAGTCCGTAGAAGAACCGGAGCTGTCAGTTGAAGTCCTGGGATGTTGTAAGCACAGATACAGAGGATTTTCTTTGGGCGGGACCAGCGAACTGATGCAACTCACGAGCTATCCGAGGCGTCCTGCGTGGAGTCGGTGGATGCATCATCGGTCCTGTGGGTGATTGAAGCAAAGAAAACATATTTAGTATAAGCAACATACGAGTCGGAGGAGTCTTGGGTTGAATCAGCACCGTCAGGCCTGGATGGATATTGTGAGTAAAGAGATGATTTTTCGCTTGAGTACGCGGCGTACGAGTCTGATGTGCCGGCACTAGAATCGTCGTCGGTGCTGAATTGATGGCGTAAGCAGAGTAAGAATTTAGATCGCACAAGTCATACGAGTTGGCATCTTGGGTGGCGTCGGGACTAGAGTCATCGTCCGTGCTGAAGCCCATCAGTAAATCCACGAATCTGCTGCAGTTGTGACATACGAGTCGCCGTCATCTTCAGTAGGGTCCGCATCATCGGTTGAACTTGGAAAGGGAAGGAGTTTAGTTCATCGAGAACCTCGTGAGTGAATTAGAGCCTACTCGGCGTCATCGGATTGGCTTGGGGAAAACAATGAGTTGCAAAAGTTGAGGATCACAACTGAAGACCAACTCGGTGGGGCCTAACCCAGAGCTGGAGAAAAGGTAAGAATAAAATTCCGTGCATGGATAGAAAGCTTACTCGGAATCAGATGAAGAATCAGCCCTGGAGACTGTGGTTATGTTGTGAAAAATAGGTATAAGCAGCACCCACTCAGTAGTCTCATCCGAGCCATCATCGAGGCCGTCGCTAAGACAAGGAGGGGTCATTAGTATTTGTAGGAAGAATGGACCAAAACTGACTCAGTAGTGTCGTCCGAGCTATCGTCGAGGCCCTCGCTGGAACCGTAAAAAGTCCTCAATAAGCTCAGAGCTAAAATCTATTGCTCGCACACTACTTACTCGGTAGTGTCATCCGAGCCGTCGCTAGCATTGTTAGTTCTCAAGATGTAAGAAAAAAGGAACCGCAATTCACTCAGTGTCGCCTGAGTCGTCCGACCCACCGTCGGAACTATCACTGAAAGTCGAGTGTCTTCAATCGGAACGTCGCAAAGGGAACGGTCGAACTCACTCAGAAGTGTCGTCGGAGCTATCATCCGAGTCGTCGAAGTCAGAGTCGGAACTGCAGGACTAACATGAGCAGAAAATCAACAAACTGAGTGAGCCACATCTCACCTAGTATCATCCGAACCATCATCGGAGTCTGAGTCTGAGCTGTGAAAAATATTTAGCGTATGGATATATGATCAATCGAAAGCGCTCACTCGTCGTCGCCACCATCTTCCTGCCTCTTCCGGTTGGCTTGCTGGATAGTGGCGCTTGCACCCTACAGTTTTGTTCATCCATTCTGTCTGTAGAGGAAAAAAATTAAACGTACAGCGCCAGCCTCAACCTTGAGGACCATGCTCGCAGAGGCGTCGAGTTCGAGGCCCACAGTGGCGGTGGCAATATCGAGGGCAGATAAACCAATGTTAATGGTCGGAATGAGGTGGGCGGAGACGGTGGTGGTCGCTTCGACCTTGGTGTCCGCCGAGAGCTTGAGGGCTACGTGACTGGGGTCAACAATGTGAAAGCTGACCAGGTGAACGCCAATCACGGGTATCTCCGAGTGAAAAGGTGCCTCCCGCCGCTTTCCCATTCGGCGGGAAAAACAGTTGAGCGTTGTTGACGTGGTAGTTCAATCCGAGAGTCAAATCTGCCTTGATCTCACTGGTTGCCGTCCCAACGGCGTTCACTTCGAAGGTGGGCCCGACCGACAGGATTCCTATGGCCATCAGTTGTGCGGCGAACTATTGTATGCAAGCACGTATGTACCTGGGAAATCCAGTCCAGGAATACCAGCCTCGAATAGCTTAATGGAGCCCGTAGAAACCGTTCCCTGGAACAAATAAAATCGATTTAGAATCATGATCTCACTCCGAAATCGCACACACAGAGAGCTCCGCCGTGAGCGATAGTTCGCCGTTCAGGTCAGCAGTAAGACCTGTTCTAAAGTTTAGCTTGAGAGATATGGGGGGATCTGAACTCACTAGCAACGAGGGAGAAGTCGGTGATCTGAACGGTCCATACTGTGAGTATTAACAGTCTCCATGCAGTCGGAACCTACCGCTGGAGGAACAATAGTTCCGCTGGCGGCGATGCCAATGGTCACTACAGCATGTGCAGTAGCGTCCATATCCGCTGAGACAGAAGCAGCTTTGAAATAGAGGTGAGGATATATATTTTTTTGCAGAGAATATATGGTTTACAGATGGGAGGGCAGTCGACACTCTGGTCAAAGAGCGAAACCTTTTTTGAGAAATCCGCAGCAGGAAGGGTCTTGGCGCGGTTAACCCAAATCGATTCATGGAAGAGTTTCAGCGTACCTTGGACGTTTTTACGTTGACTGTGTTCACGCTGGAAATGGCATTCGATATCGCTGAACGACGTTGAGATCAGAAGAAAAGGGCTGATCCTGGTGGAAGGAGACATACAGTTGGCCGCGTCGGCAACAAAACTCCCCGCTCCCCGAACATTGTGGCGACTACGCCGTTGAGAGGTCGGTATATCGGTGTCCAAGATATCATTTACACCCGGAATGTTCGCACCCTTGATGGCCAAGTTAACAGTGCCAGTCCTAGCAACTCATTAAGGACGTTCGAGGTGAATGGTAAAAATCACACTTGGTGTTGTTGACAGCAGCGAAGTTGGTGTCCAGAGTAATAGCTTGAACCTGCGGTTGCGAGCCATCTCGACGAGCAATACGTGCGGCGATGGAGGCAGGGATCGACTGGTCGGTCGGCACCCACATCTTTTGGACACGGGCGAACGGGCCCTTACCGCACTGCGAAATGGTGAGGGTGCGGTAGGAAAAATACAGATTCACGGACGTTTTCAGGCAGCCGAACTATCGTGTCAGCTGCGCCATGCCCTGAAGACAGATGCTGGCAGAGGGAACCTCCCATGCACACCAGCCGGATCTCCTGGGTCAGCTCGTCTGGAGAGCATCCCAGAATTTTCCAGCCTGCCGCTTCCGTGACGTCTCCGATGGCGGTTTGCGATCCCCACTGACAGAGAAAAATCAGCGACCTGCAAAGCTCCGGCGGGGGAAACAGACGATTTTCATGGTTCCCGAGGAGGTCGAGCCATTCGTGGAGGGTAGGTCGTAGGAGCAGACGCCGGTTACACAAGGCTATTGTGGGTATCATGAGTTCGGGCGGTATAAAGGACGGCATATTCATCGACCTTTGACCAGTCATTCGCAGCTTGGGCTGCCGCAAGAAACGATAAAATAAAGAAGGTTGAGTAAGTCATGTTGCTGGAAAGAACGGAAAGCCGGCCTGGGCAGATAGAAATTTAAGGGCAAGGAAAGAGTGAGCTGCCCGGTAGAAGACAAAGGGAACAACGAAGACGAGACGATTCGGAAAGGGGAGGAGAGGAAAGAGAAAGAAGATTAAGCCGATGCCATGAATCGCTCCCATTAAATGTGATCCTTCAAGCCATTGGCAGCTTTCGTATTGGGTTGCAATGTGCCCGAGATATTTGTCAATTTCCATACCCAGAACTTTCCCTTCTGCCTGACGAGGGAGGTAACAAACTCTCGGGCCCATTTCCCGTCGAGACAGAGTGCATCCAGAAGCTTTTGATTTAAAACTACCGCCAGAACCAGGGACCGAGACCGAGACCGAGGAGAAAGAACCAAAACGAGAGAGGGAGACCGTCACATGGGAGTCTGGCTCTGTCCGTGGCAGATCAATCAACAAGGGACAAGGCAACCGGTGACAGACAGTTAGGCAGAATCCCGACAGGATAGCGAAGTCATCATGAGGAAAATGACATCCCCAGTTCGTATGGGCGCTATCAGTCAGATGACAGACGAAATAAGTAGTGCACCTTAGTCGCCGAGAGCGAACAGCAAAGAATCGCTCGGAAAAACGTTGGAAGCTTGAGGACCCAGGTCCACGGTTCGCGAGGATTGTGAACAGGCTTGAATAACGAATGGGTTGAGAAAGTGGAATTGTGAAAAGAAGCATTTCTTAGAATATGGTTGCGAATGAGCATTGAATTAGCTCTTCTAATTGGGATATTTCTCACCTAAGGCTCCTCGAGACTCGCGTCACTCTCGCAAATCAGGGTCTCTACCTGTTTCCAGATCAGATGGAACGCATCCGAATATTCGAGGTTCATGCCATCCGGCCCCGGATACCGCTCGCCGTCGTGATCAGTGTATAAGGCACTGAGCAGGGGAAACAACCCAGACAGGAAGTTTGCGACCGAGGGGGCAGTCAATATCGCCGAATAACCGGCATCCAAGCATGTGAGGGTGCACGCCACGGCAACGGGAACGACGGAAGCGTCGAGCACGATGCGCAGCTTTCCGAGACAGGGACAGTATTGTGCGAATGCAAGGAGGGCGGCGAGGCTGACGCGGGGGGCCGGATCCTGTGCGTGGTATGCCGGTGTCATGAGCTCGAGGTCGTGGATTCGAGGCCACGCGCGAGCCATATCGATTGCCACAGCATCGTCGATGTCGAAGGCCATGGCTGGCTCGAGACAGACGGTTCTAGGATCTGGAGGCTCCTGTGCATTCTTCGTTGAATACTCAGTGGCCTTGGTGGTGGATGAAGATCAAAGAGCAACAGGCGGCCAACAAAGACACGTCAACCTAACGTCACGGTCACTCATACTTAATGGTCTTCGGCAAGTCGACGCCGAAACCGCAGTTTGTAGCCTGTGTTTTAGGAGACGACGGAAATCTTTGAGCATATACCTTTCACAAGTAAATTTGACCGAATGATATTGCGAAGCCGCACGGCGTCGAGATGGAACCAGGATATGGGCAAAGGTTGTTGTTCGACGTTCAACGCTCACTGGAATCTTCTGTAACTTAAATGCTGTCCCGTGGATTCTTTTTCGGTAGATATCGATAATCGTCGTAAAAGAAGAGGAGTAGTGACGGAACGAGCGCCGAGTTGGGAGTCGCCAACATAAGGCCAGTCTATGAATTTTGATCCGAATTTTGCGTAATTTCGTTGAAGTCGTTGAAATATTTCTCCCAATCATCCACCCTGGAACAAAATCAGTCAACAGAATGCAGGTTCGAAAGAGACAACAGACTCGAGGCCCATGGGCGCATTTGTCCACATCGCGATCGCATCGGCGTCAATCAACTCCATCATCTCCTCAAGGCCGTGGCTCACATGCACCGCATCCCTTTGGGCCGTCGCGAGCGGTTCATTTGCAGATGGCCACGCCTCGGGCGCAGGAACTGGTGTGAGCAGACTATATTGCGCAGGAAGAAGGGGGTATGTGTCGGATTCAGAGGGCGGCTTGGGTGCATCGAAGGTCTGACCGGGGGCAAGCGATCCAGAAGGAACGCGTATGGTGTCCGCAGAAGAAGATTCGACCGGTCCATCTGGATCCTGGGATTCAACCGTGCTCGATGTACTGGCATCGGGCAAGGATACTTGCCCAACAGAAGCGAGTTCGGCAAGAATATCCCTGGCAATCCACATCAGCACCACCGCTGAACGGAAATTAAGAGACTCACCACAGAAGGCCAGGGCTCTGCCAACTGACATTTGACGCAGATGAGACACGATGGAGGGTACATCATGCATGCCGCTCACCGGTCTTCACACAAACGCACTACGGCGATGCACTTGTGAACATTCGCAATCTCGCTGGTCAGGTCCGCGGCAAGTCTCATCCGCTTATGACTCCACATGTTCAGGAGCAGAATTATAACCGAGGTGAATGCCGCTGACTACGCGCAGGCGGGGAACGCGATCATTATCCAACTTGAATTAAGGCAGAAAGCACAGCCCGTACCAAATTGATCACGACCGGGACATTGCCTTTGCGGCGCCTTTGTATATCTAAGATGTTAGCACAAGCGCGCGCTGCCGTGGTACATATTGCTAGCGACGGAACCGCCTGCAACAAATTTTTAACTTCGCATGATGCGGTCAAGCACGATGTTTTCACCATTGGTGCCACCTCTTGGAGGATCGGAATGCAGTTGCGATGAATTAGGACCTGGATGTAATAATATGCACAGTGAAGTGCAACAGACTGGTCGAAGAACACCGGATCCGTTTGCGCGGGGTCCCACCGTACTGTAAACAGTGTTAGTATTGCGGCAAGAGGTGAATACAATTAGAGCGCACGATGCTCTGGGATGTGGTTGCGCCAGTGGTTAACAGCTGAATCTAGTTGCGCAACGACGCTTTCTTTCCGTGAGTCGTCCGTATAAAATACCACCCGGATCTTGTTCAGCGGATACTGTGCAGAGTTTCAGCATATTTTTGTGTTCCTTTACGAAGGGTATACCAGTAATTTAAGGCAAGCAGACAGGAGATTGTTCAGGCGCAAGATCGCGATGAGGAAAGAAACACGGGAGGGCACACCGACAGGCTGCTGAAATGGGTGCTCGGGGTGCCCCCAGTACTCGTCGTTGCAATCGATTGGAAGCTCGAGATCGAACCTAATACAGCGAAGTAAGTTGAGAGTAAGTTCAGTGAGGGCATCGGACAGAGGCAAGTGAAGATGAAATGGGATATTATAGGCACTCACTCCAAGTACTGCACCGTGCACGTGCGGCCCATGGCACAGCTGACCGTTTGATCCATGTAAGCCAGTGCCCAAAAGGCGCGCTTGAGCAGTTCGCTTTGTACCGAGGGCGTTGCAACCTGCGCGGTACGTCGGTGGACACCAATGTCCTACCAAAATCTCATGTCAGCACCAAATTCCGAGAGACGGAAGAGGATCCCTACTTGAGCCAGTCGTAATCCGATACCAATTAGCATCCAACATGCCCTTTGCTCAGAACCTCCCTCGAGGAACTGAGCAGCGAGCTGTGAGGAGAAGGCATGAGAAACAGAATAGAAAGAAATAATATTGAGCCATAGCGGAAGAGGGCACGCACACAATAATACTGCAAATCATACAGTTTTGTTTGGCCGAATATGTAGTCTCGCGGGGGTGGCACCTGGGTACCCGCATGTCCGGACAAAATACCTACATCTGGAGGTTTAACACACCTGATCGAACCATTCCCATCCGCAGGCAAGGCTTCCTGTTCCGTGCTTCGCCGCTCGAGAGACGACACTCGGGTCTGCGCTCCACCGCGAACCGATAGCGCAGACAAGTAATAGTGTGGATGCAAAGCCGAGATCTCTGTGCATGGGTCAGTCGTCGGCACCAGGAGAACTGGGTGAGAGACCTAAGATGCAGTCCTTCTGCAACAGAACGCTCGAAGGTCGGCTGGTGGAGTAATGGTACGTAGATGTTCTGTTGCGTAAAATAGAGCCCAACGAGCTCGGTCATGAGAGCGAAGGGCGGGAATTTGAATGAGTGCGTGGGAGGCGCAGTAGTTTCCCACTGCTACGGTATGAGTCTTTACCTTAACAGACAATACACGACTTACGGGCCTAAAGGTCCAAAATCGGATCCGCCGCGACGTCCACGGAGCTCTCGCGTCTGCTTCTTCGTCTGAGTCCGAGTTGTTATGACCATCTAGATGGCGACGCTCCTCCCGCTTGACATCTTCCTTGAGGTCAAGAGCAACTTTTACGAGCGCTTCATCTGAACTCTTCCCGACAAAACGTCGTTGGTGGGCCGATCCGATGTGGAGTTGCTCAAACTGCAAATTGAACTTGGGTGGGAGGTCGTGCGGGAAGAGAACTGAATACTTTACATTGGCAGCAAGGTCAACGTGGGCTAAATCATCACGATCGGGTGGGGGCGGCGGCATGGCAAGACTGCCTAGCGCTCGACCCACGTGGGTCAGTAGTGTATGGCGGCCGACTACACTTGATTTGGGTCCGTTTGTGCCCTCAAAGGGGGAAGCGGGGGTCGTAGAGAAAGCGCCGGAGGAGATGCTGCCGAAATGAGCCGTCGCAAGTTGTGACCGCAGTTGGCGAATGAGCGCCTCCGAGTGCTCAAGTCGCGCCTCAAGCGAGGCCGCGTAGCTGTATGCCGCTCAGAATTATTCAGGAGGAATTATCCGCAAGGTATGTACCTTTTCCGTGAAACAACCTTCTGTATAACGAACATATTAATACTGGATCACACAAGGCGATACGTACCTTGGAGTAAGTGCAATCGTATTGTGCGTCGATACATGGGATGCATTTGCGCCCAGGGATTGAAGATCTGTTACCTAGACGTGTCCAAATCAATGGTGCGAAGGAAAGAGGGAATCATTGGGCCCACATCGAACTAGGGATAATCAGTCCAGGTATCGGAACATCGTGAATGGGAACAAAATGAGAATATGGTAAAGTGAAATCCAAGAAAAAGAAAAGCAGTAGCCAGGGTGGAAAAAACCGCGCTTTGTGCAGCCAGAACACAATGAAATAAATCGGGAGCAACTCACTTCTCCTGCGACGGCAGGCTTCACAAGCTTGCTCAGCACGACGTTTTTGTCCGCGGTGAGGTCCTCGTACGAAGTAGTCTTCGTTTGATGACATCGGCCTGCTAGACATCAAGGAGAAATCCTTCACCCCAGGTCTTTGCGAGATTTGAGGACAGTCGGCCAATTGTCGTCGATGGTGTGACTTCTGCAAGATTATAACGAAGAGTCAACGCAAGCGTGACAAGCCTTGAAGCGGTTGCGTAGGGAAACGACAAGGTGTGATGCCAAATCTTGGCAAATGACGCGTCCGACGTGATGACTGATCGCGATGGCCAGGGCAGAAAATGAAACAAGAACCTCGAAATCCACGGCATGTCTCTAGAAAGTAGGATAACTCATTGCGAGGTAAATCGCAGAGAAACCGGTGTGAGTCAACTTGAATATTGTCGTTTTTTTGTCGGTCTGCAGGATAAGTCTCCGAGCTCCAAGTACTAGTAAATAGCAATGGATTGCAATTGAATGTGGTAGATCGTGGAATTTAATCCAGAGGTTAGTTGTTCAGATGTGGCATCATGACCTGGACACCTTTGTTCTCAGGACGCTGAATCACAGACGGTCGGCAACAAGGCGTTCCTGCACATTCTCAGACCCCATCCGGAATTGCGAAACAACCGCAGCCCATCAGGCATTCCAGAACATCGAAACAGCATGGAAATCGAACTGCGTCCCAAACTCCACCTCGGTCTCTCCTCCCGCCGTGCGCGTCAGGGTGCAAACCAATTCCCTCCGCAGGCCTGTCCCCGGATACCACCACTGGTGACCCGTGAGGGTGTCAGTGCGCGCCGCGATGATGGCACGCTGGAGCGTGGGGCAAGCCGTCAATATCGCCTGCCCAAACGCTTGCAGGCACACAGGATCATTGAGCTGGTAGATGTGCTCGAATGCGGGGTCGTCAAACGCGGTGATGCGCTGGCAGTACATGGTCAAGGTCCGCAGCTGGGTGAACTTCGCCAGCGCACTGATCGGGCAGCCCTCAGAGAAAAGATCCTCCTTCTGGGCGCGTGTAAGTGGGCAAAAAATAGACAGAGATTTGTACAGCACCTGGGTATGCTCGTCGATTTCGATTAGTGCAAGATGGAGGAGGCCGGGGACCCACTGCGCAACTGTGTCGAAGATCTGCAGGGTTGAGACATCCTGTTTGGCGGCGGCTTGGAGGATGTTCAACGTCGTCAGCGACGCCGAGTACGCGCCTAGGACGGACAGCTCGGGCAAATATCTGCCCCCGCGTAGCTGGATGCGCTGTAGTGGACGATCGGCGGGGAGGGCACGCGCATTGCCGACCTCGAGGGCGATGAGGTGTGGGAGTTGGTCGTCGAAGACAGGGAAATGCTCAGTGCAGTGCGGAAGCGAAAGTACGCGAACTTCAGATTGGGGCGTCCAGAACTGCGAGAGGAAAGAGATTTTGAAGTACGAGCAGGAGAATTTTGTGAGGCGGAACGGGCATTTGGTAATGATCCATCCTTGGATAGAATCCTGCTGGGACTCATGGCGTGAACCGAAGGGGTCGGAATTGTCGCGGTGGATGGATAACTCTTTGAGGTTGAGGCATTTTGCGAGCGCGCGCGCGATTTTCCCGGCGTCGGAGGAGAAGGAAAGATCGCCTGGAAGGCGTAGGGATAGGGAGTGGACGCGCTGCGCGAGTTGAGGATGGCGGGTAACCGCTAGACACCACGACAGCAAGGCACCGGAAGTGGACCGTCTGAGGTCCACCGCACGATATATAATCCGCTGCGCCTGATCTCCAAACAGCCGCGAGGTCCTGCACAAGGTAACGAGGTCTTTGCGATTCACGTCCTCGCATATCTTGGCGCAAATTTCGGGAGGCAGCGACATCGTGGTCCTTCGACGGCGTTTGACGGCTTTTCCGTGTGGTGCCATTAAAATTTGACTCTGAGCTGTGGTGAAAGTTTAGGTGATACAGGCGACATTACTACCAGCCGGTACCTCGCTTGATAGTACCTGGAGGTGGATGTTACTCGAGAGTCGGAGTCGATTGCTCAGTGCTGAGACGAAAAACTAAAATGATGGGCAAATCATGATGCATGATGATGGGCGATCTTTGATGCGCAGTCAGTTCAACCGGACCAAAGTCGGGCCGCCTATTATTTTGCGTGGAATCGAGGGTTGAATATTCGGAAGCGCTGAAAGCCGGTGCGATATTCTGCGGAAGGAATACTACTCGGAGTTGAACTCGACTGGTGTGAAAATCGCTGGTGTGTGAAGTTTTCGCTCAAGACTCTCACGCTGTTGGTTCAAGTTCAAAACGGCCACAATCTTAGCCACAACCACAGCGCAACGATGCATATGTAAATGTGACATTCGGTTCCAAAAAGGAAACTTGTAGCCTCAAAACGGAAACTTTGTGGCCTGAGTTTATCGCAAGATATTGACCAATTACAAAATGTTGCAATGGCTGTGGCACGGACGCAGCGATGATTGAGGCTGGTGGGCAGACGATCTAGAAACTGGGCAACGTTATACCCACTTGTGGGAAGGTGGTGATCCACGTGACGCTTCTGGTCGATGTGATTATACGGCGCAGACATATGCATGACGCGAGAAGCTTCAGGAGGTACTATCCCCCCCCCAGAACCCGGACACCTAAGATAGAACTGCACACAACTTTTTTACCCTGGGGTTTGCAGGGATTCCGTGACGTATAATCGATAGCACCCCTTCGAATAGTGCGGGCTACGTCTTTACTTCATGCAAAACGGCCGGATATTCGTTGAGATATCGGGATTTTGCTGCCGATGTCAAGTGTCCGAGTTCTACATAAGGCATCAATTCGTGATTGCCAGGACTATGGCACGCGCAGCTGATTCCGCCGCAACCCAAGACTTTGTACACTTGATCTATGACCCATTGACTCTATCTCACCCACAGGACTTCCTCCGTGACGACCTAGAGAAGACACAATTGAGAAAACCTTTTAGCTTAGGTCACAGGTTGAATTTCACACTCCTAGCGTCATTATTTAAATCTTTGTGGTGTTAGGAGGACTTCCATGTGTTCAGATCTTTGCATAGGCATTCAAATTACCTGAATCCATCCTCTGAATTTTTTAAACAGGTTCTAAATACCCCGGACAGTGATCCTAGAGTATAAAATCATAAAAATGGGCCAAAATTGCATACTCCGCGCACTTCTCGTCGATGCCGCAACGGAAATACATGGGATGGTGGGCTACTTTGTACCCAGGGATGGTAGCCCCCCTCATGCTGAGTATATAGACCCAAAAATCTCCCGGAACGATGCAGTATTGGCTGCGGAATTCGGCTTTGTCCGAGTTCTAGGTTTGTCCGAGATGCAGGGGGGGGATAGTAGTGCAGTGAATAAGCAGCATGTTATTTTCAGAGGAATGGGCGGGAAGTCTTCCGTTCGGCAAAAGAAACCATTAACGACAGAAGCGAAACAAAACCGAACAACTTGTATGTGTCAATGGTTCGCTTACTACATTATGATGCGACAGCACGGACTGTTTTGCTGCACGGCAAGGCATTAACTGGCGAGAAGAATCCCGGAGATTCGTGTACCGTATGGGCTGTCTTTTAAAACAGCTTTATTCAACCGGTCCACCAACGTATCTAATCGCTCTCTGCGCTGCAGTACATATTCAATGGTCTTATGCTGATGCAACAAGAGGTGGGCGGCCGAAAAATCCCGGATATCAACCTCCCCTCGGCCGATGAGCTTTAAATTTAGGTGTCGATTTCATTCGTTGCCCGTATTGTCAATCTGAGAGACGGAGCCCCCCTTTTTCGCACCTTCCGAGATGACCTATCTGGTTTTCAGAATTTTCTCTCGAATGCAAGCATGAGAACCAGCAAATCTCATCGGACCGATGATGCGGTGCCGAACAGTTCGGCAGAAATTTTGGCTGCGGTCCGACTTCCGGAGGGGGGGTACAGCCACCACTCCAGATTTCGGAGGTTGATATCCGGATATTTCGGCACGCCCACCTCTTGTGATGCAACGCATCAAATATCCAAACTCAAAGCTCGGACTCACCAGGACGATCTTCGTCTCATCCAACTCCTCCTGGACCCGCATACTTGTATCCGTTCGCCGCGGGTCCTGATATTTGCTGAGGTACGTCGCAGGCTCGGGGAACTGGACCGCGGTCGAATAGTAAACTCATCTAGGATCTTGACGAGCAACGAGAACGCAGGGCGGACGGGGCACTCCTGGTCTGCGATAATCACCGCTGAGAGGGGGGGTACATAGTCAGTGCCTATTGCGGATTGTGCGTACTGAATGCAAGGGGGAAGAATAACCGCCCACCGCAAGCTACTCTGACTCGCGGTCAACTGGAAATAAGAATAACTCGTTTACTGAACCTGAATCGGCAGAAGAGCATTGTGAGGATGTAAGTGAGCAGCCATGTTCGCAGGATTGCATGATGTGAAGTAGTTTGCCTTGAGTTTGCCGTGTAATGGCGGTCACATCGGATCGGCAGGGATCGGCCCGTGAGCAGCCGGGACTCAGTTCCCATCAGTTCCCATCTTTCAGAACTTCAATCAGATTCTTTGAGATCTTTAATCACGGCCCACGTGTGGACTGTCAGACGACATACTATGCTTCACCTCGTTCTCTACGAGTCTCTGGGCTTTTCTCCCTGAGCTTTGATTCACAGACGCGCACCGCGGAAGAAACTCGTACCTGAAATTGCCGGCAGGAGAGAGTCGCAGGAGAGAGTCTGAAACCAAAACTCTGAAACGGTTCCTGCAGGTCTTACCGGATGGGAACCATGTGTATGGACATTAGATCTGCATCCTAGCGCAAATCCCGCGGTCGTAAATGCCGGACAAGCCCATAGTTACCACAGGTTACCATATGCACCCAGGACATGCAAGTCTCAGCGGTGGGGATATAAAGAATATCCATCGGCCAGGGACTGCCAGAAAGGAGACTGTCTTTATCCCAGCAGAGCACCGAATCAACTCTTGCATATACAATTCGCTTGGCCATCGCTACCGCACATCAGGGGAAGAGCCTTTTCCAAAAATTTCTGCAGATCATGTCAGGCGGATTACTCGATGTTTGACCGATCTACACTTCAAACTTACCTCCAAGGATATCCCGTTGCCTTTGCAACACACGGCCTTGTATAAACTCTACTTCGTCGTTCGATTATCTAGTTCTCCACCCAATTTCTCCTTCGCCCTAATGATGCAACTTTCCATTCTCTTCGTTGTTGTGGCTGCGGCAGTGGCCAACGCCACCCATCGTATCACTCTTCGCGTACGACCCTCACCTACCTAGCCTTTCCCTGGTTCACATTCCTCAGAACAACTGCCCTTGGGGAGTCGGCTTGACCCTAAGCAACTTCCCGCACGTAGGCGTCGACTACACAGGTGAATTGTTCCCTTCTCGCGCAAATTGAACTCGATCCCTTACTATTGAACAGGTCCTGCCATCCCGGATATTCCGGCTGGCACCAGCCACGACATTATGGTGCCCAGCGGGTAAGAAATCATCTGCCGGACTAGTATCCAGTTCTGACTTCCCTTCCTCATCAGGTGGAACGGCAAGTCGTTCTCGCTATCGGCGTGAATGTTGTGCTCATTGACTAGGTCGCATTTGTGATCACCCTCCCAACTCCGGTACGCACTCAACGTTTATCGTATTCTTACCCTGATGCTGATTGCGCGCTCTTCAGGTTGCCAGAATGATTGTTTCGGAGGCAGTGAGTAAACCAACCTGTAGGATGAGAATCGTCCTTATAACTCTTGTAGTTGCCTTCGGAGAGGCTGCCTGCTCAATGACTGAGGTATGTTCAACTTCATACTCCTGCTGGATCTGGCATCTGATGCCCTTGCACAGTGGAACTTCGACGCCGCAGATATCGGGGGCCGAAAGTGAGTCTAAAGTTTGAACCCACACACTACATTTTGGGACGCCTTTGAATCTAACATGCACGGGTATAGTGACTATGACATTAGCAACATTCAGGGTTACTCCATAGTGCGTATCTCAATCATTCTCAGGCACTCTCAATTCTAACGACTCGATCATAGCCTCAACAAATTGTTCCCGACGCCGGCAGCGGTTGTGAAACTCTGACCTGTACTGATGTCAACTGCCCCTGTAACGAGGTAAGTCCGACTATATATATTTAGCTAGAGGCCCACTGACTACTCGCGCGCAGGCCTACCGCCCCGGGGACACCTCGGGAACTTGCGGTGGAACTGGCCCCAAAGACCAGGCTACCCGCGAGTGTGCGGTCTCGGGCTACACCGTTGTGTGAGTTCCACTTCCTCGCTATTGTGTGATGATGTTTAATGGCGTCACCTATAGGTACTGCCCTTGAAGAGAAATTGAGATAAACTTCGCTTGGATACAACTCATTCCAACGACGAAAGGCCATCTTCTGTCTCCACGCATGAACTTCACCCGTACTTAGCACACACTTAATAGAACCCACATTCTTTCGTTGGCCAAATTGAACTCAGCGAGCTTCAACTCGAAAATCCGTAGCACCGGATTGGCCCTCGATATCAAATCGGTTCCAAATTTTACTCTATTTGAGTCTATCTGACTGCGGATGACTCAGATCTTCAGAGATGGCAGTCTACCATGTTACATCTCTTCGATTTAGAGGGTGAGCTATAGCAAGAATCAAGGCCCGCAGATTCGCTGTCCAGTGGAAGAATGGATCAGGCGGTGTTGAGGCTCGGTGACCTGAGTCGGAGTATTCGCACCAGACGACGTGATGCATCGATATCTCACGTGGCTGTGACTCCTCGCGTTTCATTACTGCCACGCACAACGCTCGGGACTTTTCATTTATATTTATATGTATGTAGCCGCCACGTCCTCGCAACGACTGGCCCACGTATCTCGACATGCAGATTTCTTTATAACCCAGTCGCATAGAACTCGAGTTTCACCAACTAAATGAATCTTCGTGGTTTTTTCGATCGACTTTACCCACGACCAGCCAATGGGTACAAGATTCCTCTCCTGGGACTGAACTCCTCTGGGAAGACGACTCTGCTTTACCGCCTCAAATTCGGTATACATTCCTTCACCACCATGAACAATAGCCTACCGCTGATCCAAACTCGCAGGGGAAGTTATCACAACGATACCCACGATAGGATTCCAGGTTGAGAAGATTCGTGTCGCTCGGAGTGGTGGGCCGGCGATTGAGATGCTGTGTTGGGATGTGGGAGGATGTAGGGGCTTTGGGACCTACTTTATAGCACCTTATGCTGCGGGCTCGGATGCGCTCATTTGGTTTGTGCAATTCGCTTCGGGTTTTCACCGTTCTCATTCGACCGTAGGCTCGTCGATGGCTCTGAGAGGGAGCGTCTGTCCGAGAGCGTCGAAGAATTAACTCGACTTGTCTATACGCTGACGGGGAATTTTACTCGTGGAGACTTGCCCATCTTGATGTCCGTCTGCTTTAAATTTCTCTACCTCGTAAATTTGCTAAACCTGACGGCGTGCGTTGAACATTGCAGACTTGTAACCAAGCAAGATCTCCCGCGTCAAGCCTTAATCCCCATGGATGCAATCCACACCAAGTTCGAGCCCGTCACCAAAATCCCCGGGTGTCAGACCTTCATAGCCGGCGTCTCAAACGCGCAAAGTCTCACTGAGGGTACATTTCCAGAGGCAATCGACTGGCTCGTCGCCGCAATTGAGGGCGTCCGAGCCGGAAAGCCTCTGTCCTCGGTTCGGGTCCCTGAAATTCGAGACCCAAGCTCCGTGGCGGCGCTCGAGGCCAAACTCGATGGATGGCTTGTGCGTGCGGAGAGCGACTCTTCTGCGGAGGAATGTTTAGCGCAGTTCGAGACTTTTAAGCTGCCTGCGTGGGATCATTACACCCATATTCGAGTGGCCTATCTGCTGCTTACTATTCATGGTCGTCAGAAAGGTGTGTAAACCTGATCGAGATGTTCAATCAATTGCTCATTTGCACACAGGGAAGAACATGATTTTCGACGGCATCGAGAAGTATATTGCTCAGAGCGAGCAAACGCGGGGCCGGACATTCCATGTCACCATGACATATTTCTGGATCCAGATGGTGCACTTGGGAATCCGTAGCGCCAGCGTTTCATTCCCTGCGCCTTCACCAGTCGACATGGAGTTCAAGGGGGATAATCACTCGACCGCGCAAACGCTCGTCGAGGATACCGATGCGAAGTCCGTGGACGCCTTTGCGCGGTTCCTGGTCCTCAACCCGTTCCTCGCGGACGGAAACCTCTGGGCGGAATATTATTCGAAGGAGGTTATCATGAGTCCAGACGCCAAGGCCACTATGGTTCTCCCAGATAAAAAGCCACTGCCGAATATCGTCACTCGAGATGCAATTCCGGGGAAGCGAGCCGTTTCCACCGCCAAGTAGTTTCGTAGTATTGCATTGATTGAGTAAATGGAATACGTGGGCGTGAAAGCAAACAGAGAGAAGAAGGGCCCCAATATCTGCGGACAGGATGCATGATGAGCTTGGTGCGCCTCGCTTTGTTGCCTTTAGTGAGCCGGGTTGGTTCATCTGGGCGAACCAGTCTTCACTAGTGAAAAATGCTTGCTAGCTTATTGGAGCTGTCTACAGTGTAATACATGTTCGGCGACCGAGATCATCGCACTCGCTTGTGTTGAGGAAATTACCTGTGATCGAGGTCAGGATTCTCAACTCACAGTTGTTGACTGCGTGCCTGGGTCTCTTGGTGCTCTTTCCCCTTTCCACAGGACTGCCGACCGCCGACCGCGGTTCACAGAGAGCTAAAGGTCACCACTCAAATTAAAGGAACCAAAAACACAGGATAAGGATTAAATTTCCAACAGCCAAAAAGACAAAAAAGAGATATGCTCAGAACAAGCTGAGAGCTGAAAAATTGGCATATGCGACGTTGCTGAACACCCGACACTGATGCCTCTAGTAAAAGGCGAGAGGCATGTCTGGTTGTGGGTGTTCATGTCGCTGTGAAATAGTGCAAAAAGCAGAAGGTCGTGAGCTGAGTTATGTACCTTGTCCGGCGCACCGGGTGCAGCCTGAATAATACGGCTTGCGGTGCCGTACATTAATATGTCTGTTTGGACGTCGGTTAATGTAGGAGGACTCGTGAGAAGGAGAGAGAGGAAACAGCGGGAGCTTTAAATTGCATCCGCTGTGGGAAGGGAGCTCCGATCCTAGAGGGAAGGTGTATGTGTGGTCTGCCCTAAGCTTCATCTCCCGCAATAACACTGAGTATCTAGATTGAACTATGGTCTCACGCGGATCATACGTACTGTAGATTTTCTCTCGTAAAATGACGGAACATGGCCGACACTCATCCCTCCATGATCTAAGCGTCTGCTCCTCGAAGGAGGGCTGTCATTTATGTCGTTCTTTGGAACGTTGGACGGTAGAGAACTGGACGCAGATGTTGGGGGCCATTATGGTCCCATATCCATAATTCCACCTTACTGTACAGCCTGATCACCTACGGAGGAGTGAAACCCCGACATGTTCAATTCAATGAGCTGACGTTCACATTGACAGCCGCAGTAACGAAGATTGGTGACAAGTTACTTGGGTAAGTCTGGGAAGGAATAAAAAGCGCTGCCTGCACATCACGGCAGACTCACAGCGGTGGAAAAAGGCTGAAATTTTCGTGCGTGGCCTCTTGCATTGGCCTGCTGCAGAACTGTAAATGCAATTGTGCAAGGTCACTGGACGGTCATATTTGTACGTTAGGGAAAACACAGTCCAGGGAAACTTGCCTTTCTCAAGGTCACCTGCGGCGCAGTGAGATGTTCAACTTGAAGTTGAGTTGACGTTGATGTTGACAGCCGCAGTATTGTATATCGGGAGGCAGACCTAATGATGCGGGAAACTGGCTATGTGTATGAATCTCATGAACACTCAGCTGCCGCAGTGCGCCGCGGACTCCAACTTAATTTTCTCACCGCGCCGTAGTGATCATCAAGCGATGATAAGATGTTCTAGTTCGAGTTTCGTTGAGGTGGACAGCCCGCAGCCGTATCATCAGTATCGGGACACAGACTGAATACGAATGCAAACACTGCACTCCTGCCGTGTAGCGGCGCAACTCATGGTGGTCAAAAGATTTCGGTAGGTAGTGCAGTTCAGCGCCGTCGGACCTTTGATCGCCGTCGGGAATCCCGGTGGATGTGCTTTGACAAATTTGTGTTCTGCCGCGCGCGCCGTCGCTCAACTATTTCCCACTTAGTCAAAATCTTTTTGCCGGCGCCGCCTTCTTCTCACATTTCGGCTTCTTCCTATTTTTTTTTCCACTGTAACGCAGGACCACGAATCACTGTATCGTGGTGTGGGTGGATTCCTCCTTCCGCTTATCGCCGACGACAGCGGTATACAGCAATTAGACCCGCGCATACTAAATGACTCAGCTTCGATCTATTTAAAAGTTGGCTCGCTACATTTACAGTAGACATCAAAGCGAGATACACTGTAGCTCGCTGTATTTTCTATTGCTTCTGTCGGAACTGCCTAGCCTCAGATTTTCAGACAAAGCTACCCACCCAGTCAGGATTTAACCGCAGTCCGACACCAGGCACCGAGAGAGCTCGGCGTGGCAGTGCCGTGACGCAACGCTTCGGCTCGGATTCTCACCCGCCGTTCTTGCTTCTGCTTTACCATCTCGAGTCAGGATTCCGGCCTCGATAGCCTTCGCTTTACCTTTGCCTGGTGTGTCGCCGCCTCTGCTTGGACTTGGGGACTTGCTTGCTATCTCTTGGCTCTCGGATAGATATCCGACAACTGTCTCAGAACTTCCGCGATCTTTCGAATGTCGTCCGACGAAGAGTACGAGCAGGATTTTCATCGAGGGAAGAAGAGGCGCGTCCAGCGAGCCTGCGATGTGTGTAGAAGGCGTAAAAGTTAGTCTTCACATCAGACGCCCTAGGATCAGCGTGGCCCTTCCACGAATTTATCCCTGGAATTTCATATTTTTCTGGGAGGATTCACGGGAGCTTCATTCTCCCTAGAAATTAAAGAGCTACAGATTCCGGAACTGTTCCCATTTTTCTCGTCGGTTATATACTTTCCCAGACCTCCGCTGATTACTTTCAGGTCGATGTAAACTTACCCTCCTCTCCCCCGACTCATGAAAGTCCACTAACCGTGCGTTTAGGCGACGGCTCTCAAGTGTCTGGCGACAAATGCACGACGTGTATCGACGCTCATCTGGACTGCACTTACCTCGAAACCACCGCGGTACGTACATTGCCTCTCTAACGATTAATACGCTTAACTCCCGTGTCTGAAATAGAAACGCCCTCCACCAAAAAGGTGTGTTGCTTCCGCGGGCCTTTATTTTACGGCCATCTAAAAAACACAACAGCTACGTCGACTCCCTCGAAGCGCGCCTCGAACGCTCAGAAGCGCTCGTCCGCCAATTACGCTCCGAACTCGCCGCCGCGCACTTCCGAAGCACTTCCACTTCCACGCCGTCCAACTCGACGGTCTCCCCTACATCGACGTCTCCTCCGCCCCTCGTAAATTCGGAAACAGGCGGTGCTACTGCCCGCCGTGGGGCCTCCCTGCTCATCCTCCGCGCCGCGCTCCAGAATCTCAATGAACCCACTCCGCCGCCGTATGGAGATGATTTGGTGCATGTTGACATCGCTGCGAACGTATGTTACACCTTCTTTCTTTCCTCGCACACACAACTCTGTGCTGACGAGCGCCTGGTTTGCTTTTCCTTTTTTTTGTTTGCTTTTTTTTTTTTTGCCACTTCCCTTCCGTTGCTGCGTTGAACTTACTGATGAGAATTTGAAACGCAGTTCAAGAAACTCAAAGTCGACACGCATCCCGAGCGGCGCTTTATCGGGAAGAGCTCCGGTGCGGCGCTCATCAAGGCTGCCATTGATTTGCGGGAAGACGTGAAGCGAGAGGAACGCGAGGAGGCGTTGAGCTTGACCAATGGACGTACTCGCATAATGAGCAATGGACACGCACACACGCCGGAGGGATCGGGGGATTATAGTCAAGACGGGGGTCTGGGTAGGGAGGAGGAGGAGTTGGCGTGGACGTCGAGGAGGATGCGGTTTTGGACGTTTAGGCCGGTAGGTCCTTTATCTTCTCATACTTGACTGAGGCCCATGCTCATGTCGCGATGAAAAAGTGGGAGAACACCGCCCCGCGGACGCACTCGTTCCAATTCCCGCCTGCGGCGCTCATGGCCGAGCTCGTGGGGTTGTATTTCACGCACCAAAACATCTATGTGCCGCTCCTGCACCGACCGACGTTCGAGCGGTGTATCGCCGAGGGGCTGCATGTCAGGTTTGTTTGTCTTTCTTTTCACTGAAGATCATTACTTAATTGCTGACGCAGGGATAACGGCTTCGGGGCGACCGTGCTGCTGGTGTGCGCGGTGGGGTCGCGGTGGAGCACCAATCCGCAGGTGATACCCACCGTTGGGAAGGGGCGTCACGGGGAGACGGGCGCACTCTCGTGCGGGTGGGAGTGGTTTGATCAGGTGCGTTCAATGAGTTGGATTAAGCTACTTCCCTGGCTGGATGTTGACCTGCCGACAGGTTCCACTCGTGGGAAACCAAATGTTTGGGCAGGCGACGCTGTATGATTTGCAATATTATTGTGTACGTGCCTTCTTCGAGTTCTTCTTACCCTATTTTTGCTCACATCACCTCACCTGTACAGCTTGCCGTCCAATTCCTCATGGACGGCTCGGCGCCACAGGCCTGCTGGACGCTTATCGGCGTGGGGTTGCGGCTTGCGCAGGTGTGTATCGTTGTCTCCCTTTGAATGTCTTGGAGGACTGCTGATAGAGGGATACAGGACATCGGTGCACACCGACGCAGTGCGCGCGTCGAAGTGCCCTCTGTCGAGGGGGAGCTGTTCAAGCGCGCGTTCTGGGCGCTGGTATATATGGACCGTGTCGTGAGCTGTGGTATGGGTCGCCCGTGCGCCATGCAATACGACGATTTCGATCTCGAGCTTCCAATCGATTGCAACGACGAGTACTGGGAGCACCCGGAGCACCCTTTCCAACAGCCCCCCGGCGTACCCTCGCCCATCCTTTACTTCAATGCGATCTTGAGGTTGAATAATTTACTGGCTGCGTGTCTCAAGTTGCTGGTATGTTTTATCTCATCTTGCATAATAAAGGGAATGCTGATGCTGTACCCAGTATTCACTCAGCAAAGTCCGTGTCGTGTTCTCGATGGACGACGCCTGGGAGGAAAACATCGTGGCGGAGCTCGACTCGGCGTTGAACCGGTGGCGAGATCAGGTCCCAGAGCATCGTGCGTCTTTTACCTTACATTCCTTTTCTTCACTCACACGTTAGAAAGTGCGCTGGGACCCTGAGCGGATAGACCCCCTTTTCTTCGACCAGTCTGTTGCGCTGCATTGCGCCTATAATTGGTTGCAGATTTTAATTCACCGACCGTTCATTCCCATGGTCCGGAAGTCGGCGCCGACGGTATGCGTTGTGTTGTCCCTGTATTTCAGAGGTAAAGGAGGCTGAACATTCTCAAAAGGCCTTGCCGTCCTTAGCGATTTGCACCAGCGCCGCACGGGCCTGTGCTAACATGCTCGATATTCAACGCCGTCGCAAAGGGAAGGTGGCGGTGATCGTTAATTTGGTTCGTCTTTGTTCATTTCGTCGGCCTTGTGTTTTAACTGAAGGGGTGTGTGCTCTTTAGCCGGCAGCTTTTATGTCGGGCATCATACTGCTGTTGAATGTGTGGAGCGGGAAACGTACGGGATTGGTTCCTGACCCGAGCCGTGAGATCGTGAATGTTCACAAATGCATGGAAGCCGCGCGTTTATGTGAAGATCGGTGAGCTGCTCTGTTCCGCCCATCTTCAAGTCTCTGATCCGTCCCCGATGCAAGCTGGCAAGGCGCCGGCCTTGTGTGGTGAGTTTTCTCAATGGACCTCTGAGGACAGTACCGACGTTATTTTTCCAGGGATATCCTGGCAGAATTGGCGTCCGTGGGGCAGCTGCCCTTGCCTCATCCCAAGACACCAAACATGGCTGAGACGGAGACCGAGCATCACCGGGAAAATCGCAAGGTGAAAGGGGCCGCCCCGGCAGAGCGCTACCCAGCCTGCCACGTCGCCCCCATACGTCCCGAGGACAACGCCCGCATCATGCTCGGCTCGCGCGGTCTCCGCCAGACATTCGACCGGCCCATCCATGATTCTCAATTCCAGGCGCCCTATGCGCCGCTGACGCAGCCGGCCTCGTTTGCGGGCGTGATTGGGGGCAATTCAGATACATTTGGCCCAGGGCCGATGGAGCCTAGTGCGTTCGCGCCAGCACCGGCGCCGGAGACGTGGTCGCCTCCAGAGGACCCGTTTGCGATGATGCATACTGACCCGGCGCAAGCAAGCCGCGAGCTGGGGGAGATGATGAACCTGATTGATAGCGATACGATTGCGATGTGGACGAGTGCGCCGATAGGATACGAGTGCGTTTCTTTTCTTTTGCTCAAGTGACCCGTTGGTGATCCAACCACTAACTGTTTCGTTTAGGGTTGATGATTGGGGAAACTATTTTAACGATTTCAACGAGATTACGCAGGGTCAATATCAGAGTTGATAGATTTCATATACTTTGTTTTTTTCGTCCAACTCAATAACCTTCTGCTCAAAGGTTTGAAAGAATTTCGCGTCCAGTTCAACTTTAATGTCCAACCCCGTTACGCGTAATAATTGAGAATTGGCATGCGCAGAGATTAAAGGTAAGTATCTTTGAGCTCTTCGACGTAGTTGGACCAGGATGCTCGAGGTTGAGAGTCGGAATCGTGATGATTGTTTTCTACGGCCGTGGATATGTACCACAGTGAAGCCACGGAAGGTTTGACTTCAAAACCTCTTTTGTGTGACTCGAACTTCGCCAGCAGCGCAAGGGAGTCAATATCAAGCAGCCGTCGCAGTGTTTATAAATTTGCAGCTCGACTTCAATCTCATTCCCGGCTTGTTCGGCACAGTCCTACTACGACCAATCCACGCGCACGAGCGGCTGGTCATAAACCTGGTTGCCCTGCGCGTTGTTGATCGTCCGCGTCCAGCTCTAAATAACAATTAGTTCATTTATTGACGCATCCCAGCGCCGACGGGGCCGAAAGGACCGGACGACTCACGATAAATATATAGTCGCCCGTGCCGTCCGTGAGACTGGGGTGCGCAAGCGCCGAGTACGCGGGGAGACTCCCCACTCCGGCGGTACCGGTGTAGAATAACTGTGTGTGTCGGGTGGATTCGGTTAGTCATTACGCAGGCAGCGAGAGTAGGAGTGGAGGTGAGTGGAAGGAGGAAGGAAAGCTGACCTTGGCGGCGGTCCAGGGCCCTTCGGGGTTCGGGGCGGTGGAGATGTAGAAGTTTGCGTCGGGGAAGCTGTCTCCGCCAATCCAGACGTAGGACTATATACGGACGCATTGAAGATGTACTCAGTTTAAGCTCATCGAGAAGGAGTGTGGCGGGAGCACGCACGCTCCATTTGGGGGACCAATAAATGGTGCCCTGCACATCGCTCGTGTTTGGAAGAGGGATTGTTGTATCGGTCCAGACGGGTGTGGTGCTCGTCCAGGCTACAGTTGAGTGGGTGTCAATGAATAGGTAGACACAGAAAGTCCACGCACCGCCATTGACATAGTACTGATAGACACTCTTGTCGTCCAACGCTCCGAGGAAGCCGGCAGTTGCTGCGCGCGCGACTGCCAACTTACCATTCGGTGTGGCGCCATAAAGATATGCCTTGGCTCTCAATTAGCACTCGGACTCACATACTAATGATTTGTATGAAAACTCGCAAAGCCGTTTCTCACAACACTCGCAGCGGAGCCGTACCCAATTTGCGCGGTTGACCAGAATTGGCTGACGTCCACGCTCACGGCAGGCATGGGACCCGTAGTTTGCGCGAGGAGGTGGTACAGCGTATAACTGCGTTGATTCTCGACCGTAAGTCCGTTGAGGTGCTGACGCGCAATGAACGCGTAGGCGTTCACTTGGCCAGGGGTGGTGCCTTGGAAGGTGACCACCGGGCTAGTATCAGGCCAACCAACCCAGCGGGTCCCGTCGCTGCATGCTCCGTAGTTTGGACATTCGTCGGACTCGAGGGAATAGAACGGCGTAGTGAACCCTTGGGGGGACGTCAACACCAGCGGCTGGGGATTGGTCTTGGAGACCGGTAGGCCAGAGTAGGATGCGGTGCTCGCCACGACGGGGAGGACCGGAGCACCATTCACAACCTGCTCTGTGTCCCGGCATACCCATAGCTAAACCGCGTGTGAGCGGGTAGAAAGATTGAAGATGCCGAAAGCAACCGACCACCACGCTCCCCCACCACGCACTTGACGTGCACGAGTCGCGAGTCAGTCCGGCGTTCGAAAGGGAGCCATAACTGGTCGTTGACGCCACAACTGGTGTTATAGCTGCGGCTTGCGGCACTGCAACCGCCCTGGCACACAATAAGAGAGTGGAGAAGCCTTGAAGGATTACGCGCGCCATGGCTCCCAGTGTATGATGCCTGGGTGGAAAGTTAAGATAGCCAAGCAGAAACGCAGGTTTATTAAGAGTCAGCTCTTCCTCACAGCGGGTCGTGTGGCCGGTACCATGACCACCCTTTCGCTGATCATACAAGCCGGGCTGATGAGGGCTGATCGTTTTCCGCCTTTTTTTCTGTACCTGCAATCATCCCCAAGCTTGGAGATCGGAGAAGAATAAGGATGAAATCTCAGTCCATCTTTACCACGTTCAATGGCAGATTCCAAGCCCGAAGCGCGTCCGGCACATTGCAGGCCTGCCGTTCCGCTTTTGTGAGGGTCAGTTCGGCGAAAACGTCGTGCAACCGAGTAGTCGTCAGGTCACAGGTGCAAAGTCAGGTGTCCAAGTTTGGATGAACCCGAGACCGCATGTCCCTGGATCTCAAAACTGATGCCGTTCAAACGCTGCCTTTTTTTCGACATGCGATGGAGACAATGAGCTTGGCTTACACACTCTTACTTGCCTTGAAGTAATCGAGACGCTCCAGGGCAAAACCACTGGACCTTGTGAACTTTCTTGAATTTCTTCGGGCGAAACACCAATTTTACGGATTCATTATGCTGGTCCTCCACTGAAGCTAGGGAAACACAAGTTTCGAAAAAGCGGCCCAGTTCCCAGCCGTTATTTGAATTTTTCAACTTTTCAACCCAGTTTGTCTTTGTTTGGCCGTATGTTAATCAACCAAACAACGCGTTGGTTCTTTCTTCCCACCACCATGTCAACACTCAAAATTCCACTCCTGCTCGCTGTTGCGCTCGGCACTCACGCAACGATGACCCCACCCAACCCGCCGCCGACTCCAGCCGAGCAGCTTCCACCCCGCGGCATCGAGCGCGCCGCGCCAAAGTGGATCCCATTGCTGCTCAAGGTGGGTCGCCGCGCTCATTTACTCGTTCACGTTTGCATTTATCCAAAATAAATAAACATGCTCCGTCCTAATTCAGCTTTAGGGCTTCTTTCTAACTTGTACCCTGGCCGAAACGACCGTCCTCCTCCCCCGACTGCTTCCGGAACTCTTTTCAATCCCATTTGCACAGCGATCCTTAGAAATCTTCGACCCTGCGCACGGCGCCCCACGATTAGCGCTGACCCCACTATTCCTCACCGGTGCCGCACTCACTCTTTTTGGCTCCGCTTTGCGGGTCCACTGCTACGCCGCCCTCCGCACCCTCTTCACCTTCGAACTCGGAATTCGGCGAGATCACCAGCTCATCACCACCGGTCCCTACGCAACCGTTCGGCATCCCAGCTACGCGGGCGCCGCGCTCGCTGGCGTGGGTGTGGTTATGTGTACGCTTGCCCCTGGGTCGTGGGCAGTGGAATGTACGGGTTTGTTCACCCGGAGGAGAATTGCGACGCTTTGGATCGTTGGGCTGGTAGGCGCGGGGATGGGGCTTCGGACGCGGATGAAGATGGAGGACCGGATGCTGAAGGAGAGATTTGGCAAGGAGTGGGAAACCTGGGCGACGCGTGTGCCGCGTTGGATTCTCCCAGGGGTGTATTGACGAACACTTCTGACCAGTGACCTTACTGTGCGGAAGTCGCTGTAGGGTTTAGGTAGTAGTGAGAAAGACTTGGTTGATGGAACCTCGGCACATTTCGGCAATAGTTAAAAAAAAATTAATTTTTTTTGAGGTGTTTTCTGTGCAAATCGAGGCTGTAGAGCGAAATTCAAGAATTTGGCACCGAAAACAAATTCTCGAGCCCAAGCTCAGTGCCGAACAATGCGACTTGCCGCGGAACTGTTGGCCGTCCAACTCTTGACAGCGCGCAGTCCAGGCGCAGGCCGAGTCACACTCCGGAGGTGATGGTTACCCAGCGACATCCTTCGTTCTCCACCTGCGGTCAGACTGGTACAAGGAGGGAATTTCTACGAAGGAAGGTAGGTAGGTAGGTAGGATTACACGGCCGGTCCCGCTTAGGAACGCCGGGGCCCAAGAATTATCTAAGTGTACAGGGCACAACGGGTACACTATTGTTCCTGGACTCCTCCACAACCCCGTAGCCGAGCTCACGGCCGCAGTCTCATTTGACCCGAAGGAAACACACCATACAACCCTGAGTTTGACCGGACTTCAAGTCCCGCCGAGGACCTGTCACCACGATGGTCAAAATCTTCTCACTTGCTGTGATTCAAGCGCCATCGACTGGACCGAGCACCCTCCTCGCCACAATCAATGATCTCTCCTCCTTTTCATTCTACCAGAAAGGCTCCGTCGGGGAGTTTATGACCTTCTTCTCCAAGACGGTCGCGGAGCGAACGCCGCAGGGCCAGCGCCAAAGCGTTCAGGAGAACACCTACACCGCGCATGTCTACAACCGTGGGGAGTCCGAGCAGCTCGCGGGTACGCCTTGATTTCGCCTCCTTGCATTAAGCACGCACAATTCGCGTTTGGCACTTACTATGGACCTCCTCTCAGCGGTGATTATCACAGACCAGGAGTACCCCGTCCGCCCTGCGTTCTCGTTGTTGGCCAAAATCCTGGACGAGTTTATTGTCAAGGTACCCAAAGCCCAGTGGGATAATCCGACGGCGATCCAGTTCCCTGAGCTGGCGACGTACCTTAGCAAATATCAGGACCCGCGACAGGCGGATACAATTATGCGGGTCCAGGCGGAGTTGGATGAGACGAAGATCGTCTTGGTAAGTCCGAGCCTTGGGTTTGGGCCCAGATACTCAATGCGTTGTATCAGCACAAGACCATCGAAGCTGTGCTGCAGCGCGGGGAGCGACTAGATACGTTGGTGGACCAGTCGAATAATTTGTCCGCGCAGAGCAAGATGTTTTACAAGACGGCCCATAAGGTACGCGGTTCTTCGGGATTTTTCCCCCATGCTCATACTTCCCGTGCAGCAAAATAGTCGGTGCTGTCTTATCATGTAGTAAACTATTGTCACATGCAAGTTCGTCAGTTCTGCTTTGCTCCTGTCGTTGATATCGATGATTTCTTCTGCCAACGAAAACTCTCGACCATTTCTGTGAAAATAGCATATTCCTGAGGCTTCCCGCGTCATGTTTGTGCCGTATGACCGCATCGACCAGGAACGTCGCATGGATTCCCACCCACAATGGGATATAAATTCTCCCGGTTTCTGAAACGACCAGTGCAAGCTGCCCACAAGCCTCAATCATGGCTGCGTCTGTGCCAAAACTTTTTCAGCCAAGGGATATCGGCCACCTCAAACTCAAGCACCGTGTCGTACTCGCTCCACTCACACGATACCGCTCGTCCAACCCCGGGCATGTTCCCCTTCTGCCCATGATGAAGGAATATTACACCCAGCGCGCAAGCACGCCGGGGACGCTGCTGATAACAGAGGCAACCTTCATCGCTGCATGCGCCGGTGGGTACCCTCACGTCCCTGGTATCTGGAGCGAGGAGCAAGTCGCGGCGTGGAAAGAGGCGCGTCGTAACTACGTCACCTATGCCCCCTGACTCAAATTTATCGGCCCAGATCACAGAGTCTGTCCATGCCGCTGGGTCGTACTTCTTCCTACAATTGTGGGCTCTCGGACGTGCTGCGAGTCCCGGGCAGCTTCGGAAAGAGGATCCACGATTCCCCTACGTTTCTGCCTCGGATGTGAAACTTGCGTCGCAGAAAGAGACCCCGCGTCCTCTTACAGTGCCCGAGATCAAAGAATATATCGAGCTTTATGCGCAAGCTGCGAGAAATGCGCTGCGTGCCGGGTTTGACGGAGTAGAAGTTCATGGTGCGTCGGAACAATTCTGGCTCAAATAACTGATATGCTACAGCCCAATCTCGGCAGGGGCGAACGGATATTTGATCGACCAATTTACTCAAGACGTCAGTAACCATCGTACCGATGACTATGGTGGCACTCCAGAGAATAGATGCCGATTTGCGCTTCAAGTCCTCGACGCTGTTTCCAACGCCGTCGGTGCAGATCGCACCGGAATTAGATTGAGCCCATGGAGCACTTTTCAGGGTGCGTAGTCCGGGATTCAAGGCGGTGAAATTCTGATGAATATTCTAGAAATGGGCATGGACGATCCTAAACCCACCTTCGCCCATTTAGTGTCGCAGATCAAGAAGTCTCACCCGGATTTGGCTTACCTTCACGTAGTTGAACCACGAATTAGTGGAGACAAAGACAACACCAGACACAATGAGACATCGAACGACTTTATCCACGAAATTTGGGCGCCAAATACACTCATCACTGCTGGCGGTTACACACGGGAGACGGCAATCGAGCGTGCAGAAGAGACCAATGGCCTGATTGCCTTCGGACGTCAGTTCCTCGCGAATGTAAGCTATATATGTGCACTGCTTGATATCTTGCTGATTCCCTCGAAGCCGGACCTTCCTGTGCGCCTGATGAAGAACGTCCCAACCAATGTTCCTGACAGAAAGACGTTTTACCGTGCGGCGAGCGCGACAGGATATACCGATTACCCGTTCGCTGGCCAAGGCGAACTGAAGGCAAAGGCATGAGATATTACTACGTTCGGCTAGTTGAAATTCTATACAATTGAACAAGCTCCTCGGCCAATGAAGACCGTGATGCATGGAATATTCCGTTGATTAGTGCCCACCCCTCCTTTTAACCCACCGCTGTATCAGAAAATGCCCCAGCACTCTCCATACCAGAGCTCCTCAGGCTGATATTTGACCAAGTAAGGCATCTGCGTCTCTAAGCGCTCGAGAACCCCCTCGATCTTCACATTTTTTCGTCTCGCAGGGTCTCAGCAACATAACATCCACCTCCAAGTGCCATTCAATGGCGCCACAAGCAAAACCCGTCAAGATATACGTAAGTCGAAAAGACCTCGTTGCCTTGTGCCCCAGGTCAGAACGTCGGCTCACCATCGGCAGATAACATGTTGTTCACGTTTTTCACACGGTTGTGATGCGCATCCATATCGTATCTTAGCGTATGATCATCTGGCGCCGCCTAATATGGGGCGGAATTGGAGTGCAGAGGCCTGCTCAAGGGTAACGGTGTTTCCAACGACACTTTCGCTTGATCCATGGTATCCTGACTATATTTGGAGGTACACTACTTACGTAAATTACACAGCGTCGAACCACCCAGTAAGCGATAAAGAAACACTAAAGGAAAGAGGATATATATGGAAACGAGGTACAATGAAGGCACATTATACAGGTGACATTTTCGACTCTGCGCCCTCATGCCCGTCATCTTCGAGATGAATCGTGATTTTCACCGCGATACGGCGCATCGGCATGCCAGTGACGGCGGTGTCGTGGAACTTGCCCTCGCTGGGCTGAGAGAGCGATTGCGTACCTCGATGAGGATGAGGGAAACCTGAATAAATACTCCTTGGCTCAACCGGAACCGGGAGGACTGCCGGTCTGTGAGCCAGAGCCGCAGGGTCATTGGGCAGGTGGTATTTATATTTTGCGCCACGGCCTGCCAACGTGTGAAGCTAACTCATAGTGCATTTTGGAGAAGAGCGATACTTGCAACGGATTAGAACGCGATTATCCAAGCGGAAAGAGACGGGGCGAAGATCGAGGCGTTGGGATCGATCCTGACGAACCCGATGGTGACCACGATTCCGGAAACCACCACCGAGCGCGGTCAAGCGCGGCAAATGAGATATAGTGCTCATTGCTTACCGATACTGACGAGGAGTAGACAGGATGGAAGGATAATGAATTTGTATTGTCGATTCCACAAAATCCGGCAGCGATAGATCTTGGGTGACTAAGTTGAAAATTTGAACATACAGAATAGAAGTACAATGCTCACCGCCATCGCATCCCCCAGCAGACTCTGCAAAGTGTATCTGGACATTATGAGGTTTGATGATCTAGATCGTTTGAAAATCACCATCACAATTTGTCCTTGAAGATGTAACTCCCTGGAGGTTTTGAATCAGAAAAAAACATCGTTCAATGAATGACAATGGTCTTACACGCGGAAATGCCAACGGTCCTCCAGGTGCGCTCTCAAAGTCAACATAACCACGAATCATGTGGTAGCAGTTCTGGCTACGAGGGGCCACGGGGTGAGACTTACAACATGCGTAGATTTGTTGTAGCGTTTGTCTACGAGAGACTACGGAGGGAGCGCGGGCCCTGATGCGCTAGACGTCCCTGGTCCCTGAAAATCAAATATGAGACAAATTTGCCTTCAAGGATTTTCGACTTCTAAGTTCTAAACCTCAGGCCTCAGATCTCAGATCCTAACTTGATCGCTAGGAATCATAGGCGGGTAACTGCGGGCCTAGACCTTTGCGACGGGAGGCTTCAACAGACTGCTCTCGCCGTTCCGGAAGAAAACTGGCATCAAACTTGAAGAACAATGTCATCAATGATCAGTGAAATTTCAAACGGAGCGGCGATCTACACTGTCAAGTCTTCAAGTAACCAAGTGGGAAGAAGAGTCAAGACTGAAGAAGAGAGGTTGGGGCCGGAAACGCCGGGAATCCCGGACGCATAAACTGCTCGCCATTGCAAGCACCGAACAATTGTCACCTGCTCAATACTGTCCCATCTGTTCGTATATCGGCTGGGTGGACCATGACACGAAAAAAAAAGTTCGGATATTCAACATGACCGGTTGAGCCAGAAAACCTTCCAAACAGTGGTGCAACGATTGCATACGGTGATATTTAAGGTATGTTCAACTAAATTGAACCTGAATTGGTTGAAACTCATCTTTTAGCTGCTTTTTTTAAGCAAAACGTGCCCATGAAAATTGCTTTTTCTTTTGTCAATTTTGTGACTTGTTTTGTATGTTCGAAGATGCCCTCATGCCACCCGTGACAGGTACGAAAAAGTTCGTAAATATTACCCGCGGTGTTTGGTCCACCGACATCACGTCTTTCAATTCCTATTACCACCTACTTAGCAACTGCTGTCGTAAATTGTTGGCATCATTCTAGTCCGAGTCACGGGGCCGTTTTCCACCTTCCTTGCCGCACGACCGTTGCCACTGCGTATTCAGCGCTCAACGACAAATGCACAGGGCCTCGAAATTGTAGAGAGCATCTGCTCTCACTGGTTCCAAGAGTCGCCAGTATCGCCATTTGACGCGGAAAGCCTCGCTGCTCTTGCCACCGGGCAAGCTCTTTCACGATCCTGCCCTGAACGGACAGTGTATCTTGCATTGCATGCCCACCGATCTGTGGATTAGTTCCACCGCGTAAGCACGATTTTAAGACTCTTGTGCGTCGTTTCAAGTTTGCCACTGGCCAGAGGAAAACGAAACTCACGCGTTGACTCCTACGCAGAGTCTACGTTGAGCCATAATACCCGGTCCGATGGCTTCAATTACACCCTCGTTTACGCGGATTACTTGGGCCCGGGACTGTATGGTGCTCTCCTCTCGCATATGCCTCCCTGTGTTGCAACCGCCGCATTGTGCTGGACACTTCCATCGTCCCGGATATCCGGACGTACCATCCACGCAGCGGCCTCGCATGTTGACTTGTACGTCGTTTTTTCTGGCTGCCGCTCTCGTTGCTGATTTTTTACCGGGTTGGTACTGTGTCGATTTCGTCACTGATGACGACGCCGAACGATATCCTATGATAACATGCACCTCAAGTCTTCGGCTGTATTTAATCTCATTTGAACCCAGGTAGAGAACTTGCTCTGCGCCGATGACCCGAGTATCGAAATACCCAGATTGGAAGACCGAATTCAGTGCTCACCTGCAATTTGCCTCATTCTATGAGCCGCTCCTCTTTTCTTAGAACAATATGTACGCAAGATAAACTCAGCAACTCCGGGACAGCGTTCGAAGGACGAGATCAAGTGTCGACCAACGATGGTGATGGCCGCTGATGCGCCGCGATGTACTGCCGCTGGCGCCGTTTCGCCCTCTTGCCCCCCTTATTGCGATTCTCTTTCCCGGGGTTCAGCCCGGTCCTAGATCGTATTAGACCAAGGTCGCAAAGAAGAAAAGAAGAAACCCCCGAACAAAAGCCAAGTTAACTATGACTCCATCTTGCGGCTTCAACCTCAACAATTTTGCGGGTGGGACACTATGACGTTGCCCAAGAACGCCGCCAGCACCCATCCACCTTTCGACGTGAGACTCCACATCTGACATTGATTCTCTCCCGCCCGCCATCGATATCTGATCTTTTTCCTCAGAATCATGTCGTTGCAATGCAACGAACACTTGACGAACGCGGTAATTGGAGGCGCAGCACTCCCCAGGTATAACCACGATGTACATTCAGCGACAGTTACGTGCGTACCCTGATCAGTCTTGCGATTTTCTCCCGTACTAATGTAGTTTGCCACAGGTTGCATCAAACCTTTTGAAGAAAAATAATTCATCGGGCGCTCCGGACATTGGTTGTAGGAGAAACGGTCTCATGTAAGCAATCTTTGATTCTCAAGCAGACTGAGATAATTTTGTGCCATTGGTATATAAGGGAGCAGAGTCATGTTAACCTTCGTGGTCCTTTCTTTCCATTCTCACTAGACCCAGGCGGTCATTTCCCTTCACTTTCTGCCCTTTGTTCATACACTAGATCCAGGCGGCCACTTTCTTCTTCACGTTCTGTCCTTCACTTCCAGACTTTTACGTCCTATCATCTACATTCAATGTTGTTCCAACTCGCCGTCCTTTCCCTCATCGTCTCGCTCGCCGGCTCCGCCGTTGCAGCCCCTCACCGGATGGATGCCTCGTTGATGGTATGTCCTCTAGTTACGTTTATACGTCTAGGTGCTAATTCGCTGCTTCTGTCAGGCCCGTAAGGAGGTAAGTAAACCCTCATTGAACCAGAATCAAGATACTAACTCTCCCAACCCCCCAGTCGTCAGAGACTTCTGTTGTGAGTGGTTCAGAGTTACACGTATCATGCTTCAAAGACTGATGTAAAGTCTCAGACGAAAGATGCTGGTACCGCCGCCGTTCCCGCTGCCGCGAAAGCGGTCCAAAAGGCCGCAAAGAAGGCCGCAAAGGCCGCAAAGAAAGCCAAGGCCGCTGGTGCGAAACAGGCGGTATGACGAGGCGCCTGTCGACCCAAACCGCTCGACTAAAATTTCCTAGGCCGCCGGGGGAAACGGTGTGAGCGCAAGTGCCTCTGTTGGAGTGAGTACACGCATGTCGGTAGATAATTTCACTCATTGGTACATCCAGGGAAGCGCTGAGGCATCCTTCTCGAACGGGACTACGACCATTGTCACAGTGGCTGGTGCTGCCGCTACTGATGTGAGTCTCCGCTGCTTTGAGCTTCAATGCCTGGTTAAATATGACTGACATGATAGGCTCCTGCTTCCGCCGCCGCCGACCAAGCCGCTCAGGCCGCCGCTGCCCAAGGTACTGATGCCACTGGTGCGAACTCCACGAACAGCATCGCTGACGATGTGGGTCTCACTCTGACGCCACGATCTTCCGAACTCACAACTGGCTTTGGAGCAGAGTGCCGCAGACGCGTCTGGTGCTGCGGCAACTACGCTCACAGCCAGCGCCACCGTCACTGGTTCTGCTGCTGACGGTCAAGACATCGGTGCCCTCATCGCCAGCCTCCTGGGCCAGGCCGAGGATGCGGCACAGACCCAAATCGCGGGAGAACTCGGCAGTAAGGCTAGGAGGTACGTTTCCTTTCAGAGTTTGTTTCAACTCATTTGTACATGTAACTAATTTTGTATAGGTCGATGATCCGTCGTGCGCGCAAGCAGGCACAGGGAGGAGGAGTATCAGCCACCTCGGTGCGTTACGGTTTAGTTCTTGCTCACTATCCGTTACCGATTCCTCCTTGATTCAGTCTGGGGATGAAAGTACGGTTTGCATCAACGGTGTCTGCACGAGTAGTAACGGCGGCAATGATAATGGCGTGAGCGCTAGCTCGAATGGCGATGTGAGTGTCTAGTTATCCGCAACATCTTGACTCACGGGGATTTCTTCAGGGTACTGAGGCGGTAACTTTCTCGAACGGCACCACCGTAACTCTCACGGCTGCCGGGGCCACATCCACTGCCGCGAGTGTCCTCCATTTCTAAACTCCTCTTCGGACTCTCATCTTCGTTTCAGGCAGCTACACAGACCGCTGGGGCTCAAGCCACCGGTTCTGGCCTTGGCAATGGTACTGCCGCTTCCGGCGTCGGGCATGGCGTTGGCGACGGTGCTGGCAGTATTGGCGCTGACGATGGCCAGAGCGACACTAGCTCCGATGGTCAGGAGAATACTGGCTCTGACGATGGTGTGAACGACGCAAGTATCTCTCTCTTTTGAAAATTTTGCAATTAATAATTTTACCGCAGGGTACTGGCACGACTGCGACCCAGGACGGCGCCGCTGGTAATGGCCAAGACATAAGCGCAATCATAGCGAGCCTCATTGCTCAGGCCCAGGGCGCCGCGGCCACTCAGCTCGCAGGGTAGGTTTAATGCCCTATTTTGTTCAACTCCCTCACTCATTGTGTTATGTGTGAATGAAGCGCACGCAAGTAGCTTAAGCATCTACGCTTCTCAGGCACTCCCTTCACAGGACCGAATCATGTCCATTGTATGTACGAACACCTGTAATGTTAGGGTGATCACTCCCACCAATTTTCATGAATTGAGTGACTCAGGCCAAAATTTCTTCAGTAAATTATTCGTTGCTTTAGGCAGCGGGAAGCTCGAGATTGCTTTCAAGTTGAACGTTGAACCTCGAGGTTTAAAACTATTTGCGTGAGATGGCTGGACTCAGGCATATGCACAGGGGGAAAAAGTATTCATAGCCAATCTGCACCTTACTTCGCATGTACGATTGTAACAAACTTTCCGCCTCAACTTACGGATTAGGCTCGAAGCCAGCCTATCTATGAAAGCAAGCTTGTTTGTCTATTCACAGGCTTCTACTTACGACTCATCCCGGGGTCTGATTTACGGACAAAGATGAACAGGACCACCAAAATTTCTGTTGTTCGCGGGACTAAAATTTACAACGACTTCATCTTCTTGGTATAGTCCTCCAGAAAATGACCAGCGACACCTCCAAGGCCAGCGGCGGCGGCGACGGCACCAGGGGCGAGTCCCACAACTCCAGCCGATTGCAAGGCGGCGAATGCACTACCTGCAGCAACGTTCCCGATGCCCGCATGGATTCCAGCCGCAGCGCTGCCTAATAAACCGTTCAGAGCATGCATCAGAAGGCGGGAATGTACTCACCGGCAGCGACACCGCCCTGCGTGAATCCAAGGGCATTAATGATCAGCGGGGGCGCCACGACTCCGACAGCAACGCCGCCTTCAATGAACGCCGCTTTACGCTTGACATCTGGGTCGATGGAGTCATACATTTGCTGGAGATCCGCGGCGACCTTGCCCGCACCGACTAGTTTCATGATCCTGAGTCTAGGCGCTAATTGGTGGCTAATTATCATACCTGCAGCACTCGCCGACGCCTGGCCAACCGCCACAGCTGCGCGCCTGGCAGCGTCAATTTGTTCTTCCGATATTTGAACCGATTTGGCGGCGTTGAGAGCACTGTTGGCGTGCGGGGAGACTGCCGCTGCAAGCAATTGGTCAAGGCGAGAAAGCGTATGGTACTAATCGAGCGCCTACAGACTGCCTGCGCGCCCAGAACGGATGCCTGACTTGCCGCGTCAGTAGCGAACTTCCACAATCCGTTCATGACTCTTCAAAGAAACGTAGGCGGCGGTACCTGGTGGTGGTGGTAGAGGCGGAGGAAGGGCGGTTACGTGTATAGTCTTGTTTCGGTACATCGCCGCACAAACATCGTATTCCCCGCCATCAAGTCCATTTTAGCGCCTTCGGCGCTTACGAGGGGAATCCGAAACGTCTTCTCCGTCGTCTATGCGGTGATGCCCTGTCTCCGCAAGCAGAACGCAGCACTTCTTACGACACAGACCCCGACTTGAATCACTTTGTAGTAAACCCCACGTCCACGTAACGCAAGCCCGCCGAAATACTCGAATACACGCCGCGCGGCTTCACGAGTGACTGCAATATTCATTCGGTCAAAGTTCCGTGTAAAGCGTATGTTCCAAACTTTCCAGTGTCTCCTGACACTCAGGAGGCACTACCTTGCTACAAGCTGCGGTTTCGGATTAGAGTCGATGAATGAAAGTACAAAATACTGACAGCTTACAAGGTTTCAGGCTTCAGGATTGACTCTGCGCCTTCCAGTACATCTCATCTTCCATTCGGATAGCGACAAGCATCGGTAGAAGCCTGCCCACTTCGCGCCATCCGCTGAAATTCGGCTCAGTCACTACCGTCCCGGGCACTTCCCCAGGAGGGAGCGACGGGATGACTTCCTCCAAGGCTGGAAAAGCAATGGAAAGGAAGCGGGCGACGAGGAAGGGGGAGTCGATCGGGGAGTGCCCGATGTGAAGCTCCCTCAGTGCCCGCTGAGATATCCGGGGTTCCAGCGGCGGGTATGGGGTGTCGGGCAACCCCTGGGCGTTGAACTCCATTGTGAGCTCGGCGAGCCGGGGGCAGTGGCGCGCGAACGCGACTAGTGCCAGAAGGCTCACCGTGGGCTGCTGGTGCCCTTGGCGAAACGTTCAGAGGCTCAGGACCTCAATGCGGGGCCAGGCGGCGGCAAGTGCGGCGCAGAATGCATCATCGAGGGCAAGATCGAGGCTCGAGTCAACTGTGACTCGGCGGAGGTTTGGGAACACGAGGAGTGGGGCGAGGACATCGGCCGTTATAGTGCCGGCAAGAATCAGACTCGCGGGGTCCTCATCAAATCCGAGGGCCATGTTGATGTCCATGAGATGCGAGAGGGAGCATCCCGCGGCAAGCGCTGAACACAACTGTCGAATTTTCACAACGCTGGTGAGGGCTTCGCTCGCGCACTCGAAATACTTTAGCGGGGTGTTTGAGAGGGCACCAACAAACGCCGTGGCCGCCGAGGCTATGGTCGGGGAAGAAATCAGCAGTCTCGTGAGTCCAGGGAAGGGGTTGGAACCAAAGGCGACATCGTCGAAGGACAGAAGATTTTCGAGTGATAAACCTGTAAGATTGGGTCGAGAGGCCAAACATCGATATGTCGGTAGGTCGAGGTGCGGGACGGAAAGCGTCTGAAGCTGCGGTAGCGCCAATATCAGGGAGCATACTGTAGCAAGGGTTGGATCGTCGACCATATTCCAGCGCAGGGTGATATTGGTCAGGCATGGAGTTTTCGATGCTAGAACCGACAACAGCGATGAGTGTGCGAGGGACGATCCGATGCGCAAATAGAGGCAAGTGAGCTGTTGGCCGAGGAAAAGTGAGATGTAGGGGAAAATCCTACCATCGTTTGGCGTCCAGCCCAAGTTGAGTAGATTGGGGAGAAACTGGTCCACGGGGAGCGAAAGACTCAGTATTTCCATGACCTCCAGCTGCAGTTCTTGGCCTATGGTGATGTCCCGAATTTTGCTCGAGTATTTTAATACCCGATCGAAGTCTACAGGATTAATGGTGGTCCTAAAACGCTGCAAAAGGAAGATGAGGAATCGAGGGAGGTGTTTTTTGAGGGACAACGAACGAAGGTCTTCGAGAAACGATCTGGGTCCGACATTTCCCATAGATGTGGAGGAAAGATCTTGAGCAGAGGTATATGTAAGTGTGTATTGGTACTTCCACAGAATATTGAGCGCAGGATCTGAGAATTCTTGGCAGGTCTGGGCTAAACGGGACAGAGCCTCGGCACCATGGGGGCGAAAAGCGCTAGAAGGAAGGTTATGTTCGGAAAGTTTGGTAAATATCATTTGAAGGATCTCCGGGATCTTCAAGCAACGATGCATGATGAACAGGATGGCGGTAAAAGAAAAGAGAGCTTAAGTGTATGCGTGTGTTTATATCTGCTTGTCGGTCACCCTGGCTTTAAACTCCGTCTCTTCCGCGCAATGGGGATATCGGGATTCGAAAATCGGATCGAACAGTTTTTTTCGACCTTGGCTGCCACCACCTACCAGAGTATCAAACCTCGTGCTTTTTGATGTTTGAAATATATACCATGGTTCCTCAAGCTATCTAAAGTACTATAAAGGCTTCAAGTGGACCTGTATAATTTTGTTGAATCTCAACCAGAACCGTTTCAGAACCACTTTTGGTTGAACTCGGGTGGAATTATTATCTCAGCACATCCTGGAGTGCGGAGGAAGTAGTTATTAACTCAGCAGGAGCCCTGAGAATTGAAATGCCTCTCCCAGCCTTTTTTTCACCCTCCCAAAACTTATAGCCCAAAGTTTTTTTCAGCTTTCGCCAGACCCTCCCCCCGTCTGAAATTTAATCCCGATGTCCCCTTGCTCCCACGGTTAACAGTGAGGAGAATTACGCATATTAATGGTACAGCGTGATTACAAGTGCTCCGACTGAACATCGTGGTTTCATCAGAACCGTGCAACAACCTCCTTCTGTATGAATTCCTCCAGAGTACCAAACTTGACCCCGAGAGCAACCAGATCTGGATTCGCCACCGGCGTGTCGTGGTACAATCCGATTTTGGCCTGGAGGAGGTACTGAAAGATGGAATTTAGGTTCGTCTTGAATTTTTTTAAACGAGGGAACCAGTGGTACCATATCATCAAGCTCTGCCAGTCCAGCAGTTTCAGGCGACGTGAAAGTTACCTCCTTCTTGAGGGCTGGGTCTAACTTCAATATAACTACGGTTGTAACTTGAGGGGACGAACCTGCAGCGATGGCCGCGGCCAACTGCGGGTATGTGGGTCGCGCAGTGATCACAGGGTATGCTTTCCCCAAGACGCCCTTGGTGGGGTCGGTGTAATGATTGAGCAGTGCAACGGCCGACTGCCCAAAGTCATTGGCCACCCATGTAACAACCTGTACATCATCCGGGCCGAATTTCGCTATGGGAATAGTGTAGCCTGTCTCCGTCTTCTGGAGGGCGCCAAATCTGACGATATATCTCAGCAACCTTCCCGTAAAGCAGGACGTGGGGCCTACTTCCAGAGATTTTCAGCGAACCATCCAGTCATTAGCACAGCGTAGGGAACGCCTGAAGCCCTGAGATAATCCTCGATTATTGCTTTGTCTAGAAATCGTTGGATTTTTTGCATGATTTCGGATGCAAGAGACACGCACTGTCGACATGATAAACGTGTTTGTACAGGCCCTTCGAAGCTTCGGTTGCATTAGGCAGGGAGCTGAAAGTATTTAGACCGAGCATCGGATATTGCAAATCCTTCAAGGCTACCTGTAAATGAAGAATTTCACCCCGACTTCCTTTGCCGCATCAACAAGGTTCTTGCCCTGAGTGATCTCGCCCTTCCCCTCGGGGTGTGCAGGAAATACTTCAGGGTCCCAGAAGTTCGTGTTCTAGGGCCATGTAGGTGATTAAATGTACGAGTAATCAGACGAAGCAGAGATTCAACGCACACCGAACACCACTTCACTGCCCTGAATCGCATTGATGACCGACTCCTTATCAAAGAGGTTTGCAACCACAACCTCTACACCCCTCGCGATGAGGGCCTTGCTCCCCGGGCTTTCAAGACTGCGCGACACTGCGCGTGGTGTGTACTTACCGTCCGCGAGGACGGCTTCGAGCACGGACGCCCCTTCAGAACGCCATCATCAACATTTCTTAGGAGGACTCGGGGACGGCACGCACCCTGTGTTCCATTTGCGCCAAAGATTGTGATAATGAGCATAACGCTTCTGCGGAGGCCAGTCAATGGTGGTGGAATCGGAATCCAGCAGTGCACCTACGTATATTTATCCTCGGGCGGACCACGGGGACGGGAGAAGCACGGTCAGAGGACTCGCATTGATGGTTCAATGGTTTGAGAATCTGATGAATCCCATGGCGGTCAACAGCCCGTTGATGAGGAGAGTCATGCATACAGCGAGAACGCTGGTATCCGGGTGAAAATTCAACGGCGTGCGAACGAAAATACGTATCCGACCACCAGATGTTATACGGGACCTTGACTTCAGGTTCCATCTTTAGCCGAGGATAACTGTTAAACCTAATTGTGTGGTACCCGAGGCTGAATCCTACCCATTTAATCTGTGCTTCATGTGAGTACTACACAGCGGCTATATTTCTTTCGATATGGCGGTCCGGATGCACATTTTATTCGCCCGCGCAAAACCTTTGATGAAATAATATGTTCCAGCGCCCCCCGCCAGAAAAAAAAAAACAGCCCGAGATCACCGAGTCGTATTGGGGCGCGACTCATTATTCCAGATACCCCGAACATTGGCCCTAATGATAATACAATGTGTCTCGAGTACGTAGAAAAATAGCTAAGTTGTAATACTACCGTGGACTTCCTTGAAAAATTGAATGTGATTGAATGTGGGGAGATGGCCAATTTTAAAGCTTGCTGGAAGTTGGAGTTTAGATGCACGTTGGAGAATAAGATGTTGGTGGATTCAGTGAGGAGTGGGTGCGGGAAAGCTTGAATGGAACTTGAGAATTTGGAATCTTGAAGGGAGGCCAGAGGTGAATATTCAGGAGGGACGCAATACGTCGATGACCGCAGAACGCCAATTGGTCGCCTGTTTGACTTCAAACCGTGGGATGCAATGACGTAAATGCGAGTTCTGTAGCCGGTCACAAGTCACGACATGCGACATCATGATTTCCTCAGCACTCACGCGCACGGAACGAGCCTCTTCTCTCCCGTCAGACCGATGCCATCGTTGAGCTCGTCTGCCCAACTGTGTACTCCTTCACATCTAGTTGTAACCCTCAGCGGTCTCTCAGATTTGCACACCACCACTGGCAGGATCGCCGGTGCCAGATAATGACCACGGTTGGACTACGGTGCGTTTTTTGGAGATGCTCAACCCTTCAATCCGAAAGGCATGGCCTCTATCCAGTGCCCATCCACCGAATTCGTCTACTACACTACCGAAGCTCCCATCGCTCGTGGTTTTCTCGTGCAAATGGGACAACTGGGGCAGTGACAATTTCCTCCGCGTCATCCCGCATTCGGAGAGCGGTCGTTCCTCACCTCGCGTTCGAGGCCAACGAGAATTACTACTATCCGGGCACTTGTGGACACTTGTATTGTTATTCGAAGGCCGGTTTCAAGGACCGGGCCGACTTCTTGGCGCGCTTTCTACAGGTGATCAACAGCGTGAAGCTCATCCCTGCGCCATCGGAACAGAGCGTCGGCAGATGCACCGTGATTGGCCGAAGAGGAATCCTGGCCCCAAGCGTGCAGCGGCGGCATGTAACTAGACCGTTGAACACACCCTCGAGCGCGGCCAACACCTCGCAGACGTGTAGCGACCTCCGCCCTCTTCCTGATTCATTGACCTTCTTTCTCTGCTCCGGACTTCGGTGGCCTATTTCTCTGCAATAGTCGGGCTGTTGGCCCGTTTTCCCTGTCTGTTCCAAGGTCGAATAAACGGTAACTTCTTCGTCTTCCAAACTCCCTCCTCTTCTGCGTGCGCGGTATTTCTTGTCTTGTGTGGCCTGGGACTCTAAGACTCGTCGATGCTCTTGAAACCTGCAATTCCTTGCCACTGTCATCACTCTGTACGAGAGGAAATCTTAAACCACTTTCGCCTCAAACTCCCCGTCTCATCAATCTGCCTCCAAGAGTTCGACCCACTGACATCCGGTAATTGTGAATCTGTGATTCCCCCCTGGACGCTGATGAGACCGGATCATTTGATGAACAGGGAACAGGTTGCTTGGCGGGTCTATTTTCTTCCTTTTTGCGACTGACTCTCCCATTCCGCTCCTTCCTTTGATACCGTGGACATGAAAAGATCATGGTATTTGCCTGGTATTTGCCGCCCATCCCTGGGGATTTCCGCCAGTGATGGTCGTCTGCTTCACCAACAATTCCTCATGGTATGTCCCTCCGCTGAGCCTGAGTTCATTACGTCCAATTACTGACCTCGTTATGTCTGTCGGGTCAATCAGCGCCCATTGTGGGCGATTGAATATTAATCCGACCCCGAGAGCTCGGTGGCCATGCCAGACGGTAGTTTATCTTCTTTTTCTGTTTAAACCAATTTGAAGCCCGAATGGTGATCTGGTGTCAATGTCTTGGAGGTTTATTCAGGTCTGAGGTGACTTCTTTAGCCATTGAACTTTGTGAATAATCAATTAAAAGCCGGCGGCTAGAAGGGAACGTGCCGATGGGTAGATCACATCAGATGACGAGGTTTGTTCTGGCCCTTCCCCTTCAAGTTCAATCTTGCCGAATTCTGTTATCGCCTTGCACATGCAGCATCGTGAGTCGACCCGCTCGGTATGATATACCATGCGGCGGGAACGATGTGTTCTGATTCAACATCTTAACTAACATCCTCTACAGAGCAAACTGCTTGCGATCATCTTCCCTCTACGTCATATATAGGCTCTCCGGGGTTAAAACACAAGGGGTTTTGCCATGAGACCAACCTCGGGACCGACGTCCCCGAAATGTGCGCGTTTTGGCCTTATTTACGGTCGCCGTCCCGCGACGCATATTGACAGGAATAAATGCGGAATGGTTTCATTGTCAAAGCAAAGCCCTAGCAAGGTCGAGGCAACTCATCGTAGCTCCGCTTTCCTGTACAGACATCACACATTATAATGGCTGCTTGATCTCGTAACCTCCTTGCAACCGCCTGCTCGCGAGGCATGCGGCGGAGAAGCTCACATGTGCCTACGCAACCATGGGAAAATATTATTTTATGATGCAACTCTCCAGAAAACTCGCTCCCTCATGACTGCTTTAAAAGGTTGGGAGCAAACTGTTCCTTCGACGGTCCCTTACCTTCTGTAGTCTTCGCCTCGTACGCAATTCTCCATCTGCTGTGCTAGCGACTAACGAATCTTAAGCGTTAACTCATCATGCGTGCCTCCACCGCTGCCGCTTTCCTCGTCGGACTCCTCATCCCGTTCACCCTCGCGGCGCCCACGATCGAGAAGGTCCTCGCACCCGGTGGCTACCGGGCGAACACCAACGTCCGAGAGATTCCTGCGGGTGGTAGCCTCGTGCGCGTTGGTAGCGAGATCCACGTCCTCGACGCAGAGGGCACCATCGTTCACGTTGCGACCGCCGGCGTGCCTACCAAGGTGAAGTCCGCCGTCTCGCCCCTTGAGACCGGCTGGGTCACTTTCGCGTCGTGGCTCAACACTGCCTCCTCCCCCATTTCGTCGTTCACGACGACCTGGACGGTTCCCCCCGTCCCGGCCACCAACCACGACCAGACCATCTTCCTCTTCAACTCGATCGAGCCCAACGCCGGCGATGCCATCCTGCAGCCGGTGCTCCAGGTAGGCAGATTTGGTGGGCTTACATTCTCTTACGATTGACCTTCGACGAATCGACATCAGTGGGGCGGATCGGCGGCTGGTGGTGGAGCTTACTGGGCCGTTGCAACCTGGGCAAGTGCTGCCCACTTTTAGTCTGCAGTTTGGTTGAACGTCGTCCCTAGTACTTGGACTCGGCCAACACATTCTTCACCACACCCGTGCAAACGTCCGCAGGAGCGACGTTGAACGGGATCATCACCCTCACGGGCTCCAGCGGCTCTTCATACAACTACATCTCTCAGTTCACAAACATCCCCGGCACTGCGCTCGACATCATCGGCTCTGCCGAGCTCACTTGGGCCACGGAGACGCTCGAAGCCTACGGCGTGACCGCGATTAGCGACTACCCTGCCGGCTCCACCGTCTTCTCCGGCATCAACTTGGAGCTGGCGTCGGGCGCTGTGCCCTCTGTCTCCTGGTCCAACACCAACGACAACGCTGATGGGCTCTCGACCACTATTAACACCAACGGCGCCGCTAACGCCAGGATCACCATCACCTATTAATTATGTACTCTGGGTGGGCATGTATTTATTTAACGAATCACAATGGGATGGAATGAATCTCTAATTGTTTCCTCCATGAGGCGAAAACTTTTGCCCTCAATCTCGAGCTAGGATATTTCGCCCTCACTGCGTTTCGCGGTCGCCTACGCACCCTATAGCGGCGGAACGATCTATATATAGCTCTCCGGGTGGTTCTCGTGTGAGCTCATGCCCTCTAGGGCCTCAGCTATAACGAGCTTATAAGGCCTTATAACCGCCTTATAGCCTTAATCCGATTATAAGGTCCATATAATGCCGCCAAATTATAAGGCAAATTTCATTTTTGCGACAGATTTTGCCGCGGGGTCGGCTTCGGGCTCTTTGTTCTGTAGATCATTGTGGTTAGTAATCTCGGGCGAGCATCGTTTGCTCCCTCTCGCAGGTAGGACATCTTCCTCACTTTCTGATTCCTATTGAACAATTTGAACTGCCCGAAGTTGAGCCTATAATGCTGGTGCGTGGCGTGAACGAATTGACTGTTGCGATTCACCTCCAAAGCAGTTGGCTGTCAATATTAACATAGTACACAATGCAACAGTACGAACAAAAATTACAACTTGGATTTGATCACTGGCAAGGCAGACATCTATCTACTAGAGAGGGGTTGTATGTAGCGTACCTACGATGGGGTTAATTGGTACTGATTATACGGATGTAGCAAGAGCGAGTAAGGAAATGAGTGAGCCGTTGAACGTTGGGGCAAAGCGCGCAACTGCTCTCTCGTTCGCTCCAGAATCCGTCGGATATCGATCCCCCCTCAACTGTCGTTGGGGATTTGGGGTTGAAGCCAGCACGTTTGAACATTTGGAGAGTAGGTATTTGCTTTTCCCCAAACGTTGACGGCTAGGGGCAGGGCCAGGATATCTCGCCGCGTCCAAAAATTCGCGCGCGGCACAACGTTAACATAGGATCGCCGCGTCCCGTGTGATTCATATTAGTTTCGAGACCTTACGTGCTGAACTGAGCAAGATATCGGGATATTAGTGAAAGCAACAATTTTTGATGAAATTTGATCCGCGCCTTATGTCCCGCAAATAGCTGTCAATCCACAACACTATGTACTCCTGGTCGGTTGTGAGCGTGAAAGACGAATGCTACTCGGGTGGGAATCCGGCGCAGAAAGATCTGAAGGAAAGAAAAAATGGAGGACAACGTACTTTGTACTACTCGGCTGTGAATAAAGGAGGAATTCCGCGGAGAGTTACCGTAAGATATCAAAGAAGAAGCACACAATGTACTGAGGTCGGGTTCAGGAGGCTGCCGTCCGTGGTGGAATAGTTTTCGAAGTACGGACATGCACCCAGGAAAGGTATATAATACGCGGCGCACCGCCGGCGCCGAGAGATTTGCGTGTGATGAGAATGAAAGATTGAATTGAATAAATATTGGTTAGCGCGAGATTTGGAGCGGCCGGGCGCGTTGCGCGGAACGTTTGGGGGTTTCATGGCAGCAAGAGGGGAGCTCAGGGTACAGGAAAGTGTGATACTACTAGCAGACATGTTGGATACAAGTCGGGGAAGGGATGCCATCGATCATGGGCGGGCGCGTATTTTCTGAAAGGCCAGACATGGGTGGTGACGCGCCTCCTCGCCACGCCCGTAAAAACCAATATCGCCGAAATCACCGGATTGTTTTCCACGCTTCCATTTCACTTCTACCTCTGTCTCACTTGCGCACACTCTCGATTCACCCCCCCGAGCGCGTACTTCACAGGTTCGGCGTACCCGTCGACATTGACGTAACATTGACGCGCTCAATGTTGAGCGCGCCAAGCACGGAAACACCCACACGCGCCCACTCGGATCAATGCCGAGATTGGCAATTACTTCCGAACCAACCAAACATGGCATCTCGCCTCTTGCTCGCTCCCATCGCACTCACCACATATCCTCGACTCACGCGTCAATCGCGCCCTTTCCATTATGCATCACCTCGAACCCCTCAACTGGCCTTGATTCCATTCAAACCACCGCCTCGAGCCGCTCGAGCCGCAAAGTCTTGGTGTTCCTCGCCCTGCCTCAATATATTCCTACATCGCCTCGTTCTCCTCTCCTGCTCCTAGTTATTGATGAGTCTTACTCTTATTAATTTCTACTCCACTTAGTCCTCTCTCTCTTCTGTATAAATACGGCTAGATTACTTTCAGTGATCATGAAACTCACTTCTATTCCCCCAAAGATCCTCAGCTGTAAGTCTTTGTCTCGACCTCCGCCTACGTCTAAGCATCGACCTTGTATCGCTTCCGCTCTCGCCTCCGTCTCCGCATCGCCTCCACCTCCGTTTCAATCCCGCGCCCTTCGCATCTGTGTCAGCCGGCGCCAGACTTGCTAAAGACACTTGCATCACTGTATCTTCCCTCCCTCCTTTGTTCGGCTTACCCTGTAGTTAGGTATAGCTCGGCAGGCACATTTTGCTGAGCCACGTACGCCACATGCGACATCGACCAAGGGAGACTCGGACACACCCGGGCCTCTGTTGATGTACGTCACGGGGACCTCGAGACAGGTACTGTATAATACGGCATACGGTTTCGGGTTCACCTACATTTGGACTCATACTGGACATTGCGGGATTTACGGCCTCCCGATGTATAATTCTGAACAGAAAGTATGGAATCACACTTCGCTTGTGTCGAATTTGAGAATTATTCTGGTACTTTCAGTTTAGCTGATGTTGGAAATTGTCAGTTGAATAAAACTCTACATTCGGCTGCACTGAACCACTTTAACCAGTGTGAAATGCCATGTATGATTTTGAAACAGAAAAGTTAAGATACCAACGTGAACTCTTTGTATCATTGCTTGTTTTGGCCCCACGAAAGAAAGGACTTCAACCTGAATTTCAGTATGGCTTAAACGTGAACGGAATGAATTGATTTCACTCGAACTGAAATCAGTTTTTGGCAGAAGTTTCAGAATTCAGTTACTAGTTGTTTCAGTTTTCAGTTTCTGACTTTTTCAACCTGATACAAGATAATTTCAATGCAGCTGAATGCTGACTTTATTCAATGCAAGAGCGCGGCGAGGCATTCCACCCCACCACTTCGGTTCAATACTAGAACCGTCAACACATTGCTGTATTTCCACATTGAAAGCTACAATTGGATGGGTGATCGGCTGGACATCAGTGCCGTGAAGAGCCGAGCCGTCCACATAATGGCAAGGCTACTGTAGTGAAGGAACTGCGGACATTTTCGGTCGGCGATGAGGAACTTGTTATTCTTCTTTTCAGTCCGAACCGAAACTGAAGCACTGAATTTATAACTGAACATAGAGCATCAGCACGGCAACACGAGCCGAGAAGCCGAGATAGTGGAGCTTAGAAAGCTTCAGACGGACAGGCATAATCTTATAAAGAGAGTGAAATATCAGGTCCAACACCAATTTAACCGACAGCTTGTGAATCAGCTCCAATTTCCGCATGTCTGAAGTACAATTCAAAACCTTGCACTTCGAGTTATACATCAGGAGGCCGTAAATTTGGCAATCTCCGGTGTGAATACACTTGGCCCCGCCCATATGCCGTATGCTTTCCCGTAAGGGAAAAAAAGGGTGATACATTTATTCCAGCTGTAACTAGTGTTGCCCAGAAATGACAATTTTGCTATGTCGTATTCATATCCAGATCATAATCGCCGAATCCATATTGAGATGATTGAATACGACTACTGTACAATATGAATATATTCAAATATATTCAGGGTCTCCGACCTTGACCGGAAGCGTGTTCTCAGGGAGGAGGAGGAGGATGGAATAGGGACATTTGGTAGACGACCAAAGCATTTGAGCAGCACCCCGAGTTCATTCCATTCCTGGAAGGCTTAGACTCACCCGAATTTCGATTGAATCTCAATTCAACTGAGCGATGCCACCACGGCGGCAAAAGTCAACCAGAAGTTATTTAAGATATGGCCAAGTTCGGAAGATTCTAGTCTCCTAAACAGATCCTTTGAGTGCATTGCACCGGAATTATTTGGGAATTATGACCTTTTGGCTGATAAATTCCCTACCCTGGGTCGAAAAAGTGAATTGGTCGAGGGCTTGGAGGCACACTGTTAGCCGGGGCCTCGGCATTATCCGACGGGTACCTCTTGTTGCATACCGTATTTTTGGCCAGCACTAGCCGTAACCGCATGCGGTTACCCTCTGAATCCTTAGAGACAGGGTCTATCTTCATGACCCCGGAACACATTTAATTCACTTTTCCGACCCTGCGTGGAACCCTGCCATCGCCTTGTCTGACAAGGAAACCCCGATCATTCTGAATTCGCAACCAGCTGAGACCATATAACTCTACGCCGTGATTTCATGAAGACTCCCCTTCTTGTGCACTCCCATGACTTCGAAGCTACACGCTTTGATGACGTAGGCCTGGAATCTGCATCTCACCAGTTTGCTGACCTCCTCTCCTCTCATAGCGACGTGAGACTCGGACTCTTGATACCCGCAGTAGCACTTTCTGTCCTGCTATTGGCAGGATTTGCTTACTTGCGCTGGCGACCCGTCTCGGCGCCTCATCTGAACCGCGTCAGTTTCCGCTTGCTGGTGTATGCAATGATCGCAAAGTAGCCTGAAATCATTTTCGCAATTCTTTCCGCTCACATTTTATTTCAGCGTCATCGTGGGCATCATAGCTTTGATACCCATGACAGACCACAGTCCTGGGTGTAGTTTCTTCGCGTTTTTAGGTATGGTACGTGGACCGCCAACCCGCAATTATTGAAGTCTAAACTCCTCTTCAGACGGTGGGGTGGGCGGGATCTTCGTGTGGCTGTGGACTAGAGGATCACTGCCGCGGAGACTCTCGTGGGTGCGAACAACCAATGGAATGATCAACTAACTACAAACAGACCAAGACTGATGGTGCGTCTACCGGCGAAACCCGAGCACCGCCACTGATGGCGGCCTGAGCCGCCCTCCACATGCGCCCACCACTAAAAATGGCGGCGTCCCGACGCCAACAAAACTACTACTCCAATGAAGCACCAACCTCCGCCGCCCTCCTCGCCTCAACCTCCTCCACCTCTGCCGCACCTGCCGCCTTCAACTCCGCCCCATGCGCCGCCATCCACGCCCCCTGCTCCGCCTCCGTGTCCCACAACGCGAATACCCGTACCCTCTCTCCTTGCGGTCCCAAAACCGTCACCCAGTGCATAAACGCCGCACCGTCGTCCTTCGCCTCACGGGAACCCACTTCATAAAGTTCAAACGTCTGATATTCTTGGTTAACGACGTTGTTACAAGAGGAAGTGGATCCCCGGCACCCAATTTGGCCGGGGATGGGGGCTGCGCGCTGGCCTTGCGCCGCAACCCCCTTCAAAAACCCTCGCCTTCACCCTCCACCTCGACGAACCTATCCCCGTCCCCATACCACGGAACCCCCAACGCGCCCGCCACCTCCACGCCAACGGCATTTACCGTCGCCGCCTGCATCAACTGTACATCCACACCCAGATACGATGTGCACACGTTGCGGAATCGTTTCTCAAGCAGTGGAATGAGCGGGTACGGGCACGCTTTGCCCTTGTGATTTGGATTCTCGGCTACTCCGCATTTCCAGCATTCCCCCGAGCGTGGCGCCGCTGTCCCCGGCGTGAGCGGATACCCGGTGACGGCTACGTCGATCATGCCAGCCGCGAGGTGGCCGTTGCGCTGGTTCCACTCGTTGACTTGCGCCTGGTATGCGACGCGTCCTTCGGGGGTGTTCGGCGCGCGACGTGCAACCGTGTTGGCGAGAACGGTCCGCAGCGCTGCCTTTTCCGCGTCGGTGGGTATACGCCTCGCTCCTCCGCCTGCCACACCAGCACCACCTCCGCCCGCCGCTCCCGTTCCTCCACCCGCCGATCCTCCCGCTCCTCCACCCGCCGTTCCTCCTGCCCCTCCACCCGCCGTTCCTGGCTCTCGCGTCGGGCCTTGCACAGGTGCGTTGGTCGTACCAGTGTTGCGCTGGTTGCCGTTCGTCGCCCCCGCACTCGAGAGATGCATATTGCCCAAACGCTTGATCAGCGCATCAACCGCGCTAACCCTATCGCGCAGCGCCGACTGCTCCAACTTCAGCGCGCGTTGCTCGCGGTACTGGGTCATCTCGGCCTGCACGACCCTATCGGGCACGTCGTTCAACGCGCGCACCATCCCTTCCCAATCCGCCGGCGGTACCGCGCCTGTCCTCGCACGAAGCCACGGTGGCAGACTGTCGTGGAATACCCACAGCATCGCGCCCCCTTCTGTCGCCACCCCCGCCTGCGTCACCCCGTCGTTCACCCGCATCGCGAAGTCACGAAGGACCGGTATCTTCTGGCCCCCGACTGTGACCGTTTCATTCGCGAGTTCGTCCATCGTGATTCGCATACTCCCAAGCTCAGCCAGAAGCTGGGCCGGAGGTTTCACGATGGACGGCGCGGCCTGGAACCGTAGCATGAAGGCGGTGCAGAAGTCCGCCCACACCGTCCTGGAACTGCCCGTGAGTGCTTTGAACCACGCGTCGGCCGGCGTGTCGTCCTTGAAGTGGTCCCCGATATCCTCCATCTTTGCAGCATCTGTATCTGCGCCTTGCGCGCGGTAAGCGACCCGCGCTCGTTTCAAGAAGTCAGCCGGACGCAATGGCGCGTCAATTTCGCGTATGCCGGTGAAGTCGGGAATGCTCGCCATGACTCGTAGATGATCTCGTTTCGCGGGTATGACACTAGGTTTAGCGGTAGAATCGGGCTTTTTTACCTGCCCTGGTATGATCACCGCCGCGGGCTGCAATGCGATGGGTGAGACGGAGCGAGATGGCTCAGTAAGTGGGGATCCAGGACTCGGTAGGTCAAATGAAAGCCCAAGTCGAAGGTCGCGTTCCAGCGAGGCTTGAGCGAGAAGACGGAGCTCGGGCGAGCTAGTCGAAAGTCGAAGGTTCTTCGGTAGGGATTCTCGAAGCGGTGTGTCAACGAGGCTATTGCGGCGCGTATATGCTCGCGGCTGGTAGGTATAATCTACGGGTTTTGCACGTCCCGATCGTAGATCCAGCTTCGCGTAGTACTCGGGGTGGGTTCACAATTCGCGTTTTCGTCGTTCACGGTTCGCCTGTCGATGTGGATGTCGCGGGTGGATAGAAGAGCGCCAGCCAGAAAAGGCGGTCGTCAGAGACGAACAGGCCTGATCGACTGGGATCAGAGGGCGTGGGGACGATCGCACTCCAATCACCACAATGGGGTGGGCGGGATCTTCGTGTGGCTGTGGACTAGAGGATCACTGCCGCGGAGACTCTCGTGGGTGCGAACAACCAATGGAATGATCAACTAACTACAAACAGACCAAGACTGATGGTGCGTCTACCGGCGAAACCCGAGCACCGCCACTGATGGCGGCCTGAGCCGCCCTCCACAACGGCTCCCATGTTCTCTGCATGTATGTTTTGCTGCATGGCACTCAATCTCCAGTACCCGAATTATGCTTCTTGTGTGGCACTGATATTTAATTCCCGTCAAACTTAGGTTGGTCCTTGTCTACGGCGTTAGCGGCAACAAGATGGAGAAATACTACATCATCGGTTCATTACTCCTCTGCGGTGTCTGCAACGGCACTCCCTGGGCTGCTGGTCAACTCGGGTGAGCAGCGTCCCATCTATTTCCTAACTGCGCTAAAACCTGTGCTGCAGTTGGTACGCCAGAAGCGGAGTCTGTTGGCTGAAAGAGCCTGTCCCATCTGTACGCCTCCAATGGCTCGTGGCGACACAATCCACTTGGATGCTCTTGATGTCTGCTGCGGAAGTTTTCTCATTCATGACGATACTGATCTTTATGGTACGGCATCAGGCAAGTTTTATTTTCAATTTCTCCGCTATTATTTTGCTCACGACCGTCTTTTCACCAGATGAATATTCAGCGCTTACGGGCAGACAGCATGTCCCGGAGCGGGAACACGGCAGACCCAAGTATTTGTCTACCCGAGGCTCCCATTGTGCGATACCGCGGGATGATACTACGCATCGGTACAGCTGGAACGATTATCAACCATTGTCTTTACGCTGAATTCTTGTCTGACCCCAGGCTTGTACCCGCTTCTTTCCTGCTTCCTCAGCGTCACGGAGTGCTACCTCGACGTTCACAGTGTCGTTGATACGAACACAGTGCTTACGCATTTCGTGGGTCAACTCCACACATCCTGCAATCTCATACATATGACCTGCCGCGTATAGGATTTGGACTTACGAATATTCGGTGTGTACATTCAGCAGTAAACATCTACAACTGTACACTAAGCCTGCCTAGACTTCTTCGTCTACTCCTCCCGCCCACTTATGTACACTCTGCTTGCCGCTACAGATCCTGTGAGTTTTTGTTCCAGCTTTCAACCAAAGACCGCAATCAACGGAAATATGTTGCATCGTAGTCATTCCTTCACGCCCTCCGCGCTCTGCGCCTCAGTGCACATTCCCCGGAATGCGAAATCTCCTGGAAGCAGCCAGCGACGATGGGTTCAGGGCTGACGACACAGTCGCAGGCGACGCTGAAGCTTGACGAAAATTATACCACGAGCAGTGGTTCTGCGGAAGTAATATTAGCAACAGAGGGCGTCCGCAACCGGCGCCTTTCGGCGGAAGAGGAGGCAGAGGAAATTCGAGTCGTGGATATTGGACGGCAGATTTAGGGTTCCCTATGGGACTCGCGTGTGGGAGTGTTACTGTAATACTATCCCCTGCATCTCAGACAGACTCAGAACTCGGACAAACAATAATTTCGCATCCAATACTGGGTCGTTGGGGAGATGTTTGACTTTGTGTAACCAGTATGAGGTGGTCTAGGATCCCAAAGTCTAAAAATTCTGATACCTCGTATGTTCTGGAGGTCTTCAGACCATCGCTAAAGCGGAAATTATTGTGCCATAGCTGCCAAATTCAACTTCTCCCATGGGGAAGAAAGTCATTCTCAGAGCAAGAGTGTTTTATGTCAAAAATTATAACAATCCGGTCCGTAGCAAATGTTTTCTGGTAATAAATGGAAGGTCGAAGTAAGTCCATTCTATTTAATCCGACATTCTTGCGGCGGTTCCCACAGACTCGGCTTACTTCCAGTCCCCATCGCAGAAGGAGGAGAACTTTTCTACGGGAGACATTCCAGGCGCGGAGTGCAGGAAATGCTGAGGAATGCCATCATCACACCGTGGTAGTCGCGGATAAAGTCGCGAGAAGCGCTGCCTGACTTAAAACTGGAGCAAACAGAAAACCAATAAATTCCCAATGTATTAAAAAAACCCGAGTCGTTTGGTCGGGACGGGTGCAGAAATAAATTCGCACGATTTAGAAAAGTTGGGGCTGAGATGCTAAAACAGAAACGTCAAGAGCTCGCTACGCTCTTCGTCCACATATCCTACTTAGACTCGTGCCTTGCTATGCCGCCGCCCTCAGAAATCAGCTAACAATCTCCCTGGCATCACGTAGGTATAAGTAAAAACTAGACAACAGATAGATGAGATACGTATGTATAAGTAAACCGTCCCATATTACCTTCCGCCCCTTCCTTCCTTCCTCTTCCCTCCACAAAATTAAATTACACGCCACCCCGCACACCGTCCGTCCTCAACCAACCCAAGCCAAACCCAACCAAAGCAACATAAAACGGAATCAACAACACCCCGTCCCCTGCCCGCCCGCACCCGCATTCAACCTTAACCGCTCCTCCGCCCCACCGCCCCCTTTCCCAGCATTATTACGATCACGTCCCCCACCCCACCCCCTCCCACTCGCACTAATACTCCCCCACCCGCGCCCAAACCCAAACCCAGCAACACTAACCCGCGGATCGTCCTCCACGCCCATCTCTGCCTCCCTCCGCTCCGCCAACACGACCAGCCGTCGCGCAACCCACTCGAACACGTCGCCCACGCCCGCGCCCGTGCGCGCGGAGACGCGGAAGTGCGCCGCGCCGGAGCCGCCGGCGAGGGAGAGGAGCTCGGGTTCAGCGAGCCATTGCGGTGGGGGTGCGGTTGCGCGGGGGATGCTCGACGACGTCGGTGTGGGGTCGTCCTCCCCCTCCGCATCTACAGCCCTCCCCTTCCCGTTCGCGTTCGCCTTACCATTCGCCTTCCCCTTACCGTTCCTCTTGGCGGCGCGTCCGCTCGCTACCGGAGAACCAGAGGTGCCGTTCGACAGCGGAAACGCCCCCGGCAAGCTCTCAACGCTGCTCCCCGCATGCGACCGCGCCACCGCCGTCGTCGCCGGCGCCGGCGCCGCAAACGCCGCAAACCCACCCCCCCCGGTGCCACCGCCGTTGGGGAGTGCGAATGACAGGGCCTGCGCACCAAAGGGAAAATGCTGTGGGTAGGGCAGGGGCGAGAGCGCGCTCGATGACGGGCCGTTGCCGTTGGCGGTATCACCACTAGTATTATTCGTATCGATCGGCGGGGGTGCGCCAGGGAAGGTGGATTTCGAATTCGAGCTCACGGGGGAGGTCACAGCTGAGGTATCATTAGTGGAAGTTGTCGACGCGGACGAAGACGACGCCTCCGCAGGTGGGACATCCATATCCTCTGCCAGCGCCAACGAGTCCGTACTTGAATTTGAGTTTACGCTCGCGCTCGAGGAGGAAGAGAATCGTGCGGGGGTGATGGTCGCCTCGGAGGCGCTGCGTGCGCTCGCGCTCGCACTCGGAGACCTAGCGCGCAGGTGGCCGTTGATTCCGTTCAAGTCGCCGTTCGCCGCCGCCGCCGCCGCAGCAGCAGCAGCATGATGTGCATGGATCTCCGACCCGCCCTCGTGGAACGACGACTGCGCGGAATGATAATACTCGGACACGCCATCGCTGAAGACGCTGCTGCTCGGCGTGTGGAAGATCGTCAGCGTGCTCGTGAGGGTGCTCGCGCGTCCGGTGTCAAAGTACCGCGAATGCGAGGAGGCGCGCGAGGAGGAGGAGGTCTTGAGCGCGAGGTGCGAGAAGGAGAGGGAGGACTGGGACTTGCGGTGCGATTTTTGGGTCGGGGTGGATAGTTGCGGCCGGCGGAGGATGGATATTGGGGAGGGTGGGTTGGTGGGCTGCGAAGAAGAAGGAAGGTGAGATGGGGGCCGTGCGGTCATTTGCGAAGACGCGAGGGAGTTGTCCTCGTCTTCGTCGTCCGATGTGGATTCGGCCAAGGTCAGCGGCGGCAGGGTCCGCGACGGCCCAGCCTCTGGCGGCGGCGTATCCGGGCGCGGAACCAGCGCCCGTACGAATCGTGCGCCCTGCGCAGCGGAAACCTCGCTCTCCGTCCCTTCCACCAAGTCGAGCTTATTCCCGACCACAACGACGCAAAAGCCCCGTCTTAACTCCTCCTCGCCCACGGGCGCCTTGTCGCAGAACTCCGCCCACCACTTGTGCAGCGCATACATCGTATCGGGCGATGTGAGGTCGTACATGAGGACCGCAGCGTCGGCGCCGCGGAAGAACGCCGCCGCGAGCGAGGAGAATCGTTCCTGGCCGGCGGTGTCCCAGATCTGCAGCACCACGGGCTCTGTTCCAGGCGGAGAACCGGGGGGCACGGGGAGGGCCTTTGTGATAAAGTCGGCGCCGATGGTTGCGCGGTACGACGTCGAGAAACGCGAGGAAATATACTGGGATTACAATTGAAGTTGATGTAGGGGCTAGAGTTTGGGACGTACCTGGCCTCGCAGGCTGGTTTTTCCAACGCCAGAGGCGCCAATGACTACGACCTTGAAGGTGGGCATGGATTCGGTGGGGGACAAGCAGAAGACAAGGAGCGACAGCGCTGGGGCAGCCCGCGCATCAAAGGAGTCCTGAGAGACGTGATGGTTGTGACTCGGACGTCGTCACGGCGGAGGCTCTTGCCACACATGCGCATACTGTGGTTGAATTCCCTCGAGGAAATTGTGGGGGGAGAGTGAACCGATTTCTTGGCGGTAGAGGATGAGGTTTTCGGGAGGGTGTCAAAAGAATCGAGTCCGAATTTCAATGTTGAACTTTTGGTCAATGTGGTTGAACTTCAAGACCGGCTCATTGAACTTCGTTCGAAGGGCTGCCAGTGGAAGGCGGTTTGGAAATCTACCCGTTTTGGTGAGCTTGTATTTCAGGCTCCCGGCCAGAAGAGACGATGGATATGCCCGGCACCGGGATCGCGTCTGGAACGGAGTGACATCGCGGAAGTAGTGTTGCCGCGACTCGTTAAGTCGGAAGTCGACTTGCCTAAGTCGACTTACGGCAACCTTCGACTTGACTTGACTTGACTTGGTCAGCCCAAGTCACTCGAAGTCACTTGAAGTCGACTCAAGTCGGTTGAGTCACACCATTGTTAATTCGGGTTCCTGGGGCTAATTCATGGATCAGAGAGTCCAGTATTCTTTCCTTTGGTACTTAGGGTTTTTCTTATATTTTTAGAGATTTAATCTGTATTTAAAACTGGATGGAAACACAAACCAACGCAGGTGTGACATGTCGTGACATATGTCACAGATGTGACACCCGGTTGGAAAAAAAAATTGAAAACTGCTCCAATTGCGCCTAGTGACTGAAATATACATCTTCTACTAAACCCCCGACTCAAGTCACTCAAGTGACTCCAAGTCGACTTACGTTGACTCGGAAGTCGCAAGGAAGTCTGCAAATAACTTGACTTGACTCGGCTCAAGTCGACTTCCGGAAGTCGACTTAAAGGGGGTCAAGTCTAAGTCGCGGCAACACTACGCGGAAGAATGAGCGAGGCAAATCCCTTGGCCGTTGTCAACATAAATACTGTACCGAGTTGTAGGGAGGCAACGGTCACGGTAACGGAATGTCCGTTGCGTTGCCTATTTTGCGGCGGGTCACGGTAACGGTGAGGGCCGTTGCCTCAAAAAAATCGTGACATGAAGAGAAAAACTTGGAAAAAAAATCTCGGGGCACTGGAAGTGAAGGAAAATGGCAATAAAAGTAGCAGGAGATCCCTCCGAGTCTATGATGTGCCGATACAAGCCCTGAAAGTCGAATAGGCTGCCTCAAAGATATGGCCCCGTTGCCTCCTCAAGCAACGGTCACGACTCACGGTCCCGCCGTTGCCTAAAAAATAGGCAACGGGTTGGTCACGGTCCTCGGGTCGTTGCCTCCCTACAACTCGGTACAGTACTCGTAGTCGGTTGCGTTTGATAGTTTCCCAATACGAGAGCCGCCTGCTCGGCTGGTGTGGTTGTCTGTCTCTGCTCCGGAAACCACCAGTCAGTTAATTTTGTTTCACTCACTGCGTTCCGTGGCCCCGCCGGCACAGATGGCGACCTGTGCCGACCTGTGCCGACGTCGTGTTGACATCGGTCGACATGCGCCGAGCCGAGCCGAGTCGACGCATGTCAACACCACCGTGCCGACGCGGCCCCGGAACGCAGTGACTCGCCATAGTATGGGAAAATCCACACCACTGTAGGCGCCCGTGCCGACTCGTCTCCCCTCCATTGGCCTGAATCCAAATATAGAGTCCAGGAGGCAGGACGCAAGGCATCAATGTCGAACACGGGATTGACGTCGAAGTAAACTCACAGAAGTTTCCGCAGCACACGCAGGACTCTGCTCGCAATAACAGAGCTGTGAATACAACAGCGGCGGTGAAAATCAATGGACAAGGTGCTTGGTAACTGAGTAAATAAATGAAGTGGCGAACGAGAAGAGACGACTGCGGGTGGAGTTGATGGCTTATTCCGAATCATTTCTCAAGCTAGTAGAAATGATTCGAATATGACCGTGGGGCGTGTAAGGATGGTCAGATATCTAAACCACTAGCCATTGTTGTGGACGCGTATAAAGTGTCGGAAGTTTGTTTGATGACGCTGAGACTTGAGTCGACGAAATCCGAGAACCGCAGGTCGCAGTGTGCACCTTGATCGAACAAAATAACAGCACGAATGATGATGATGTATTTGTACATTTATAACGCTATACGCGCACACATAGAAGCTAGCAGGAATCCTGACTGCATAGCAACTGGCACTTGTTGCAATGGCTAATTGGGAGCCAACTGGACTACGCGGCGGAAAGTACATACTGCCGCAAGTCAATCCAACAGTTTTACATGGGGCCAGCGAGTACTTGGACTTAAGGAAAACACCTCTTGCATCAGCCACGCGTTGACACGGTTTGCTGACAGCGATCCTGGCTGTGTAGCATTCTGGCACTCGTTGCAATGGCTCATTGGGAGCCGGCTGGACCGACACATCGGAAGTACCCATACTGGTGTGCAGTCGTTCAAACAGTAGATCAGAGATTGATGCTTCTCTTCATCTGAAGATCATCTCTTTGCAATGCCACGTACCAAAGGACTATAACAATATCCACTCTGGGGAATGATAGACTTTCACTTGCGGAAGCGGCAAGTCCAACTTGACTTGTACTTCCGGCTTCACATATTGAAGTACAACATATTTGACCATATGACCACACGGCATCACATTGGCCAGCAGAGGCCGGAGTCGGCTGCATCAGAGATCAACCGATCCGAGATCACTTCATCCGGCTTGAACCAATGAAACACAACTTCGTCGGTACAACCCCAAGTCAGGAGTTCTTGGTATCCACAGGAAGGTGTGGATTCAGAGAACCCGATTCTGGATGCCTTGCCCAAGGGAAACAACCTACCAAAGTCCTAGTAGTTGATGTGTTCTCAGGAGAATCTCCAATTCACTTTGGGAGTATTTTTAGGAGGCCTGTCAACTGTCAGGCAACCCGTCGGCCAAATCGGAACCGCAGGCAGGCTTGACTCGAGTCTGATCAGCTTCAATACAGTTGGAATCCATGTGATAGTGGTTAAATACATTTCCTAGGCCCGGGTTCAGTAATCACTATAGAGTAAGCTACAATAGAATTAGTATAAAAGGAGGCCACTTTGGAGCGTTCCTGGACTGGACTGCACCCCACCTAGCACAGGCCTATCCTTAGGGTAGTTCCTGTTGCGCTCCAAGGGTGTAGTTCAGGGCTTGAAATCCAAAACCCTCTGCCCGAAGTCCAAAGTCGGAAGTAGGAGTTGCAATTACAAGCTTTTGGTTGAGAGAACACGGCACAATACTTCTAGTGAGAACACGGCACAATACTTCCAGTGAGAACACGGCACCCAGAACACGGCACCAGAACACGGCACCAGAACACGGCACCCAGAACACGGCACCCAGAACACGGCACATGCAACAAATCCACCACACCGGCCACGAGTCGTTACTTGTTATAGTTGGGAAACTCATATCCACAAGTGCCTCCTTGAGCCTCATGTGCTCAAGAAAGTCCTTATTCACCACCTGCTCGTTTGTGTCACTTCCGGCTTCCGGCTTGCTGGAAGTCTGAAGTGTCCCAAGTGCAAATAGTTTAGAGTACACTTTCAACTTGCGGTCTCCTTGAACCTTTTCAGTGTTCAATACGACCCGACCTCGTCAGGGAGATCTGGCGCTAGGCACCCATGTTGTGGTTGTGTAGGGTTTTGGTTGGTTGTTGTGGGTTTTAGTGTTGTTTTTAGCATCACTAGCACTTGCATTCAGTCCCGTCGATTCTCATAGCACTTCGCACTTCAGCGCTAGACACTGAGCACGCATTTCACCGCTATCTTAAGTGGCACCACACGTTTCTGTATGTACTATTGATACGTGATACGGGCTAGCTTTAATTCCACAATGTATTGTGAATGCTATCCTTCCGACTTCCGCAGACTGCAACCCAATTTCAACACATCTGAATGTGCAAGGTGGCTTAACCTTTGAATCCCGACTGAAGGTGCACAGAGGATGCCGAAGACCAGCATACCATCAGAATGCTTGTCTGATTTTTGTCGGATCTGTAAAAGATCGGACCGTTTGGACTTTACCTCTTCTCTCTTTTTGCAATCCTAATATCTCCGACTGATATTTGCAAAGTTCAATGTTGATCAACTCAGGAGCGCAAAGGCAGTCTCTCGTAGACAGACACTTCAACAAAAGCTCGTACGTTGTTGAAGCACAGAGGTCGGGCGAAGAAGATTCGGGATGGATGCACAATTTTGTTGAACATGGAATTGAGTTGCAGGGGCTAGAGGCTTTGCTGAAGCTTTTGTGGTATGCAATGTCCAAAAGGATTGATTACACGATGGAAAAAATCAGGGTGGACCTTGGAGGGATAATGGATGAGTTGAGATTCGAGGAATTTTGGGCGGCGCGACCTTGCCCGACCTGCGGTTGGCTCAGTTGCGCCAGAAGGGAGAGAGCAACATAGCTCAGAAATGAAGTCTACGACCTTGCGGGAAGAAACGAAGGTAATCATTAACCATTCTTTAACGAGATGCCTCGCTTTCGTTTGTGCGGTGTTGGCTCCATTCCCATATAGGTTACCTCCTTCCTTCTACCTCTCGTCTCGTGTTCCACCACAGCCTGCACAATTCAGTCAGATATTAAATAGTTCCCACAATCTCCGGAGTTCCGCTCAAAACTCGACATTGGTTTATTGTGGCCACATCTCACCTCTGTCCAAAGGCCACGGCAAACCTGTGCACAACTCAATGGCGACCTCTATTAAGTTTTTCTCAAGTGCAGCGCTGGCACCACATGTGCAGCTGGGACGTGCAGTCCTTCAATAGAAAACTGTTTGACCCACTTCAATGGCGGGGGATTTCTATCACCCTGCGCTGCCTATATAATTCACTTGGGTCCATCCATCCAATCAGTCCTGCGTTTTCCTCCTTGCCCCCTCCCCGCCGGCTCTAGAATTGGTTCTGTGCAAATGCCTTGGTGTTCTTTTCCCAAGCGATATCTTCCCGAAACTATCCTTCAACATTGAAGTACCGAGGAGTTCAAGTTCAGAAGAAAATCCAAACCTCTGCCTCCAATTTCAACTCTGTCCGATCCATCATCAGTGCCGTAGCAAACTCGGGTGAATTTCCACAAAAGCTATTGGCTCATATCTGCTGAAGTCCTCTGGAGTCAAGGCCTGACGCCATCAATCCCAGCACATCGCCATCCAGAGTTCTTCGCCCCGATTGCTTTCTAGCCATGCAGTATATTCACCATAAATTTAACAATGCTTTGATTCAATGTGGAGGGTGGATTTGAACACCTCTTGAACTTTTTTTCATAGCGCCGCTTCCCACACTTCCCTCTCGAAGTCGCCCCTTTCTCATCCAATTCTACTCACTGGTTTCCCAGTCGTAGCTCTCAACTTACATATTCTACATTGAAATTGCATTAGGGGACTTCACGGTAGGCCGCATTTTCCCGTTTGTGAATAGATTTATTCTTCTGATGGGACGATTATTTTCCACAAAATAAAAATATTCCACAAGCGCGATTAAATTGTGCTTGTGGAATAAACATATTTTTGTGTAATATATGCTTCTTGCTTGCGTAAGCTGCCCTCGCCATCTTGATCATCGTCGCTCATGGGGAAGCACTCGAAAGCGGCTGGCTCCGAATCAATTGACGAGCTCGAGGCTCGTTTGGCGGACATGAAGAAGGCTCAGACCGAGAAACGTCCTCGAGGGAGGCCCAAAGGGTCCAAGAACAAACCGAAAACCGGCACGGCGGGCGACACCAGCATCGACACACCCGCCGACAGTGACACTAAGCAGGCGATGCCATCCAAGCAATCCAAACCGGCCAAGGAGTCGAAATCTGGCAAAGCCAAGCCACAGGCGAAGCCACGAGGACGTCAAGCTTCCAAAGCGAAGGGGATCCCCGAAGTCCCGTATGTGCTTTGTCTTCTTACTTTTCTCACCTCACGACACACAGCTGGAAACTTGAGCATGGGCTGACAGATAGGCTCCTTACCGCTATCGAGCTAAACGGGCCCCGTCGCCAAGCCTTCGGCTTCACCAAGGGTGATCTTGACACCGCCGGCAACACCACGTCACAGACGCAAGATGCACATTGCGAGCGTCTCGCCCACAAGATTCTTGTCGACCATCCTTCTGGCCGCTGGGACGACATAGACCCGAAGGACCTGGTCTCCACTGTGCGCAGCCGTATTGCCACGTAAATGTTGACACATTTATACTGTGACCGCAGTCTAACGCTTCACAGGCTCAAAACCGACTACCAGAAGCACAAGAGGTCCCTCGGGGAGACAGGGTTTGGGCTAGTGGTGGAGGACCGGGAGAGGGAGCTGTATGGGGACCCGCAAAACGTTTGGGGTGTGTTTTCCCGTCCGCTTACCGAACATATTCATTTATTCTGCCACAGAGAAGATCCAGGATGACTTCCCGTGGTTCAAGCGCATGCATTCTCTCCTCGACGGCAGCCCTGTCCATGACACCGATGCCTGCACCAATAGTAGTGACTCACTCGACCCGAAACTCTTCGCAAATATATTGGTGTGTCTGTCGCTTGCTCTCCCCAGTATGATTGCTCAGCTCAACCTGCTTATCTTCCTCTAGGATGCTGAGATGTCCCAGGACGACGGAAGCTCAATAATCATGGTCGACGACAACCTCGACGCCGGCTCCACTGGTGACATCGACGTCGGCTCTGACGATGACTCAGAAGCACCATCAACGGCCAGGAAAGCCACGGTGAAGACCGAGAAGATGGCCGCCACCGCTAAGCCCACAAACTCAGTACCCAAGCCAACCGTTGGCGCTGCTCCGAAGCGCAAACGCGACGTGATGCTTGATACGCTCAAAGACATCGTCGGGCGGGACCATCAGAGCAAGGTAGAGCTGCTCGAGCTGTCGCATAAGGCTAAGCGCCGACGAACCGAGATGGAACTCGAGCACAAGGCTGCAGAGGCAGAAAAATCCCGCGCACACGAGCTTGAGAAGCTGAAGCTGCAAATTCAGCTGGCACAGATTAACAACGGCAACGGGGCGCAGATGTCATCGATGCGCACGTCCCAACGCCGTATGCCCTTTTCCATGGACGACACTTCGCTCTTTGCGTCCGGCCACGCCACCCCGTACAGCACATTGAGCGCCTCTGGTTTTGACAACGGTGAGAGCTTGTCATCGTACAATGACTCCGGCGACAACATCGGCTTGTCGTTTGACATGTACAACACCTACAATACCCAGGACGAGACTCCTCATTAACTCCCCGCTTCTTCGTCGTCTGCTTCCTAACCTACCTACTGCAGATATATCGATATCTCACTCCACACTCCTTTTTTTCAAACCGTCGTACCTTACTTCAATCTAATCCGATATCATCGCTCACTATTTTATCGTACATACACCATATACCTCACAGTACATACATATATTCTGTATCACTCGCTACTTTCAATCCTCCATACCACTCTCATTACTACTCTCTGCATCCTGTTGGTCATAAAAATCAAACAACGCCTTCTTGAGCTTCTCCCGTTTTATCTGTGCTTCAAGCAACTCGATATCACGAGTGTCTGCCCTCGCAACACTGTCCATGTCCGCATCGTCCTCGTCTGAAGCCCTGTTTTCTTGCCGATCCTCAGCCATGATACGCTTCCCTTGTTGAAAAAATATATCGAGCTCAAAGTCTGCCGCCATGTGCTCGTGTTCAATACAAAAATTATGCACGACCATGCATGCAATAATCCACATGGTTGCAAACAGCTGGTGGTTCTTGTTGTCGATGCGCAATCGGAGGCCTTTTAACGATGGGAATCGGCCCTTGAGATAGCCGACTGCGTGCTCTGAACGGATGCGGATCCCTGAGAGGGCGTAATTGAATTCCGGGTTGCGGCCCTCATCCTTTTCCGGTCTGGGAACAAATTTGAGCTGTTAGATGGGATGCACGATGGAAAATGGAATTGATTACTTCTTGTACGGAGCAACAAGATATTTTTGAATCGGGTACGCCGAATCTGCCCAGCACCATTCGTCATTCGGGAGCAGTGTCTCGTGCTCTTGTGGAATACGGGTCTTCTTCCAAGCAGTTGCGTCATGTTGACTGCCAGGTAGCCCAACACCGTAGTCAACAATTCGCAAGTCAGGTGTGTTTATAATCTTGAAAGCAGGTCAGTTTGTAGGCGTTGGAAACAGGAAGCAATGTCATGCCTGAACATTCAAAGAGTAGTTTGATTTCCGATCGAACCAGCTGTTGCCGAAGTGGGCTGGGCGGGCATACAGCGGCACCAGAGTCCCATCTACCATAACCCAGCCATCCCTCCACTGCGGGCATGATCGATCCTGCTCTTCGACCCATGTTTTTGCGGCCTCCTTCGCCTCGGACCTATCCTCCGGCCATCGAATTGCAGAACGACGGAATTGATCTCGGCATAGCGCCAAGATGACACGGTTGGTGCACTTGGGGACCGTGCCATAGCCAACACCAAACAGGAGGGCCGTCAAGCGAACACTCGCACCATTACCATAATGGCCAAAGCGGTAGAGAGTAATGGCAAGCTGGTGCTGTACGGGGAGCTGCTCGGCGGTGTCAGAATTATTTTGAAAGACATGATCGTCCTTGATCCCTTCCAGCAGCTGGTCAAAAGCAGCCGGCGTAATGCGTAAGTAGTCTCGAAATATCTCGGGACGAGTGGCCTTCCAAGATCCCAAGAGTAAGACCACAATCTCAGTTGTCTTCTCGATTTCCTGCCTCTCATTGAGGTATCGCTCAGAGTGAAGATTGGCAAGGGCTCCAATGATCCGTGTGCTGAGGGGCGCATCTTGGACGATTGCGTGGTCAGAATCAGTGTCGGTATCTGATCCCGAGCTCTCATCGAAGATATCATTGTCCATGGAGTCGTCAGTGACTGTCTCCAGGAGGCGGAGAGCAGTGACGAGCTCGAGTGTCACGTCAGTAGTCCACTGGCGGTCGGTTTGTCGAGGCATCGTGGAGGGGAATAGCAGAACGTAGCCCAGTGAGAGAGATTGTACCAGCTGATCTAGGGGCCTGTCAGATGATTAGATGGTGTGCTAAGGCGTTATCGGTAGGTACATGTTTGCGCATGGGAAGAATATCAATGAATATATATATTGTGGAAATTCAAACGGGGTGATCATGGATTTATTCCACAAACCATGTTTTTATTCATCCAACAAAAATGAATAAATCTATTCACAAACGGGAAAATGCGGCCTACCGTGAAGTCCCCTATTGTACACCTATTAATTGAACACTCTGTACAGCATTTCCCCTGTCTTCCGGAGCGAAGCGGAGGCTGTTCTTGTTTTGATTAATACAAGGATAACCAAAAGGACCCCGGCATGACAGGACAGGCCATCACACGGGGTGATGGAAAATCACGGGGAACAGGGTGATCGAGGGAGAAAATCACTCATCCGGTCAAACATCACTCGGGGCATGATGATTACAGAAATTCTTTGTATTTGGCTAGCTTTATAAGCAATACCGTACCTTCAGTCAAAGATGATGCTCACACCATTCACCGGCACATCAATCCATCAACCCATCAATTCAACTTCCCACAGTTTGATTCAAACAGAATTTGGTTTCATGCCCGACAGTTTCTTTTTGCCAGTGCATAGTGTGCCAAACAGACACACACACATGACAATCTAGACCATCCAGCAACAGTGACGTGTTGTTTCTGCCAAAACCCGATACTCCCGGCCGTGCGCCGCATCAGCTCTGTTTCGGAGAGCTTGGGAGTCAACCTATTTTTCTTCCGGTGCTGGGTGTAGAAATACTTCAAGCTCCGATCCATAGCTCCACATGTGCTCCCTGGCCACTTGCCCGCTCCGTGGACTTCCTGTTTCGCGCGCGAGTTTGTCTGATGGACCATCAAATCCGGCGCAAAAGGAGATAAGCCGAGACGCGTAGCATTAGAATTAATTCGGCCGTCTGGCTTCGGCACAAACTGGAAGCGCGCCTGACGACGCCTCGAGTATCTGGGCGCCAGTCCCGATCGGTTTCGTTTATACTGAGGTGGTATTTTTTTCTAATCTACGTTGCATAACTATTTTATTCTACTAGTACTTTCCCTGGAATTTCCCCCGGCAAACCATGTGCAATCCTTGGTTGACCAGGGAACGACCCGACGCGCATCCGTGAACGCACTGCGGCCGTAACCATATATTAATTGCGGCCGTCTGGCTTCGGCGCAGCCGCGCAAACTGGAAAGCGCCCGACGACGCAGCGAGTTGTCTCTGGGCGCCAGTCCCGATTTATATAGAGGTGGTATTTTAGAAAATATATATGTGGTATAACTGCTCTAACGACTGGCAGCTCCCTGCCGAGACGTCAAGCATTGAAATACAAGGATGAGAAACGGCACAATGTACAGATGGGGCAAAATGGGTGATTGCTGAGATCTTAATGACAGGTACATCTACGTCATGACAGAAACAGTAGTTCAAGAATGCGCTAGGAAGGAATCAAATAACGAGTTTAAAAATAAAATTTTAAGACTCGTAACACCATATTTGCCCGTTAAGTCAGCATGGGAAATAGAGGTGGGCACTTAAACAATCTGACTGTTCTAAGCCAGCTAAATTGATCTTTTTGCTTTACAGATGCTTCATATTTCGAGCTGGCACTCCATCTTTGAACGAAGGCGTGATTCAATTTCGTTAAATCTTGACTGACCAAATTTTTAGATCTTTCACCGCGTATCCAGCCTCATCTTCATGCTTGTGACTCAGAAAAAACTAGAGACTGGTGGGGTGCAACCCGATACGTGGAATATTAAGATATTGTAGGGATCCTTCCCTTCCACTCTCTTTCACCGCAATCCCGGCTCTTTTGGTTCCCAACGTTTGAATTGCTCGAATTCTTCCGACTTTGATATCATAAGGCAGTCCAGATTTAGGGTTATACTGAGGCAACTTCATAACGAAGCACAAATAAGCAGCAGTCCTTCAGCGCTATGTAGAATAAGGGAACCGGTAGGTGGGAAACACGGCCTAAGGGGTTATTTATTAGATCTTAATTAACCCATGTGTTGTAGACGCGTCAAATGACTACTAACACTGTCTCTTACATTCGCCCCCGGTGCGACGGACCAGCTAGGCGCGTCTGTAAGAGAAACGGGTTGTGCACGCGTTAGCGTGACGCGTGTACCGTGAGCGAATTGGTATTACTAAATGTAATACCCCAGATGAATATATTTGAGTTCGGGAACCCTTATATAATCAGTCAACCGATATAATAGTAAAGACTCAGAGTGCGCTGTGAAGTCTAGCAAAGTCACAGCAAACGGAGAGTAAGTTGATCTAAAAGTACTGTAGGGTCTAGCAACTCTGCAGTAAAGGTAGATGGGTTAACTGTAAGGTTTAGCAACGTTACAGTAGATGGTTGGTTAAGAGAGCTAGCAGCTCGACTCAGGTTCACGCAGATTGGTGAGGTTCACGGTAGTGGTAATTGGTAAGATGTAAGATGCCCCAACAAGAGGTGGGACTCCTCATATATACTACTAAGATGAGTCAGAAGATACTGACTCACTTATACTCAGATAGAGTCAGAGTGCAAGCCGTGCATAGCATTGGCGGTTGCGCTGCATGCAGTGTGAACCGTGAGAAACAAATAAAGTTGAATCATTGATGAGATCGCTTCTCGCATCAAGCGTGAATTAAATACAGGGAGGATCGTGAGTGTTCGTAAAAGGAAAAGAAATATTTGTACGTGTATCCATCACAGCGTCGAACGGTGGCGCTCGATGTTTTCTTCAACCGGGTGGTCTGGGGTCTTTCCATCAACGGCCGATCGATTGCATCGACGGTTGTTGAACGGCCGCTTCGCAAATCAACGGCTCCTTCGCAAATCAAAGCTTTGTCAAAGCTGGGACTTGTTGGCAACCGTACGCAGTGCCTTTCGTGTGACAACCCGATCACATTTATATTAGTACGGGCCGGTGTATCCGATTTCTCAAATTTCCCTCACTTTGGCCGTTACACTTAGGAAACGGATCCCAGCCCCCGAGACTGGGGAAAATATTTGTATCGGCCACGTTCCATTCCGAAAAAAAAAACATCTCTAAATATATCTTTAGCACCGATACGTGCCGCTGGGTGCGCGTTAAAGCACGCCACCCATTGCCTAGAAGCCGCCCAGCGCCTGGATTTGGGTCGGCATGCCCGCCGCTGAGAAAATTATCTTGAACAAAAGCTTTATTGAGCCGTTCAATCACCCACTCCCTCGGGCATCGTTTGTGAAATAACGGAGCCAATACGAAGAAAACCACCTCGAACACATGAGGGGTCGAACACTGTTGAGGCGTCCTAGGCGTCTAATTTGATCAAAGCACGAGTGGAATGCCTATTGAGCCTGCAACCATTTAATCGAACTATCAAACGGAAATGGTCACTCCGTGAAACCAGCTCAACCAGTTCATAAACTTAGTATTTTTGAGAATCATGAATGAGGCTGTATAAACTTCAGGCAAGTAAATAGTGTAGCTTATTGGTTTAACAACCTAAGACTTAGCTTTGCGGATATGAACGTCAACAGAAACTGCCGTCCTGCTAGTGCAAATCAAATATCTCTGATGATTCAACTAACTTCCGAATCGAGAAGTACCAATTTCTGCATATGGGTAAGATTCCTGAGGCTACCTTCCCCTTCTGCAACTGAGGCAGTATAAATGAGGGTAAGTTCCTGCGGTCATCTTCAAGGCTCACATATGATAAGTACTCGGCTAGCAAACGACCTGCAGGCGGGGTGCGGGAGGGAAAGCGTTCAAACCGCTTTTGTGCTGACTATCTACCGTTTACCGCGGCGGGACTTCAACTGAACGGAAGTAAGCGCGGTTTTCGTGAGTTGATAAACGGGGTTGAGCATTCGCCGATCAAAACCAAACACTGTCAATGTTGTGTCAACCTCGAGGCGGTGCTTTCGAGGTTTGTCTTCTACCACGACAAATGCACGCCGCCCTTGAAATCCCCGAAATTGTTCAAGCGGTCTTCGGTCAAATTGACCACTCACCGCAGTCGATCGGAGGATATGATTTGGATATCAGGACTCTGGCGGTGCTAGCCAGGACGTGCTCCGCATTTTGCGACCCAGCACTTGACCTCCTCTGGGCGGAACAGCGTGACCTCGGGGCCCTCATGGGCTGCTTCCCCAATGGCCTCTTCGTTGAGGTGGAAACTCCCCTCCTTCGCCTTACAGAAAACGACAATTCTGGGGAAGGAGCAGTTTTGAAGGCGGTCCCCGGACGCACGGTGAAAGATTTGGTAAATATTATACTTCGTCAGTGTGGTCTATATTCTTACGCTCCGAAGCATATGCGACGACCCATCACAGGAGGTGATTGGGAACGTCCGCTCGTATACTCCCATCGTGTTAAAACGCTCCACCTGGACAATACCAGTGTAGCGGGGATAAAATCGGCGTCAACCTCGGCATTCTACGATGTTTGCCTAGCCCTTCCTGGATCCCATCTATTCCCTAATCTCCGGGACCTCCGGATATCTCTCTTTTTCTCTTTCCCGGAAATGCAATGCGACCGTGTCGTCCCCTTCCTCTTGGCTCCGAACATCGAAAGAATCAAAATATTTCTCAAGAAATCAGATAGGGCGTCTCACATCCTCCCGACTTTGGCAGAGCGTTGCCCTTCGATAGCCTACCTGGATATATCATGCTGGGATGATGCAGACGCGGAGAGACACGCTGCTTCCGTGCTCATCCAACAGCTGAGGCACCTTCAGGAACTTTGTGTCAAGAATCTCAATCAAGCGGCATTCGAGTACTTGCGGCGTCTCCCAACGTTGACGGCGCTACTAGTCGAGCGTCATACCACAAATCTTCTTGTCGACGACGATGAAACAGACTCATTCTCCTCACTGAAGTCCCTGGAGTTCGGCGAAACAACACTTGACCGCCTCATGGAGTTCATGAAAGTCATCAGAAAGTGTCCCCTCGAGCGCTTTGAGGCCAGGAACGTCGAGGAGAGTACAGCGACAACGGAAATGGTAGTTCGGCTTTTCTCAACCCTTGCGGGTCAATGCCCTCATACCTCCCTTCGAACCATCGAATATTATGCTCGCATTTTCAGCAACCCGCCTTCAGAACCCACAGATTATGTCCTCACAGGCCAGACGCTCCGTCCCCTGTTCTGCTTCATGAGCATGGTCCACGTAACGCTCTACCGGCTCTCCGGAATCGACCTGACTGACGACGACGTGTTCGAGTTGGCGTCCGCCTGGCCCCGTCTGGAGCTCCTTTCATTAGGAGGATTCAACCACGTACCCTCCCGGGTAACACTTCACGCCTTATCTGTGTTCGCGCGGTGTTGTCCCCGTCTTGCTTCACTATCTCTGGCCCTCAATGCGTCACTTGTTCCAGACAACTCGGCGGACATCCCACCCCAGCACCTGATGGAATACATTTATTTGGGACGTGCGGTAATTACAGCGCCAGCTCGCGTTGCTCAGTACGTCGCAGCGATGTTCCCCGCGACAAAGGTCAACGCTTGGGCCAATCTTGAGGCCGATGCACCCCGGAATGTGCAGGAACGTGTCTATCACGACCGTTGGCAGATAGTGCAGGAGCATCTCGTTGCCATTCGATCATTAAATAATAATTAATGACTGATGATTTGGCTCACATTTTTCTCCTATTCCGATCACGTTCAATTTCCGTTCCTCAAAATCGAATTTCTTTCATTTTTTTTTGACACAACTCACGCCCCAACTTACGCCCCAACTTTTGCCCCAAACTCGGCCTCAACTTGAGAATGTAGGTTGGTTTTGGGTTGGTTAGTGAAACACTCGATGAAGAAGGTCTTCCTCGACTTCCCGCGTCTGTATAACGGCATGTCACCTAAGTATCAGAATTTGCGCTGGTTGAACCAGGGTTGCACATGGTCGCCCTTGGATAAGATCGGCATAAATTATATTCCATCGCTGTGTGCTTTCTTCCAGAGAGTGTAGAATGCCGGCCGCTAATTCGGGCGCTTAAAGCCGATCATCAATCCATCAGTTTTGGGCGACGCGGCGGGCGCTGATCTCATGACTGAATGGGCCACGACTTTTGCTTCCGTCTTTTTCTATCATCCTCGTTGTCGCTCCCGCTGCTACTCCCAGAATCCACTCGCCAGTCGCTGCCGCATCAAGCATGTCCAATGTGGAGGCCCACCTTCCCGCGTTATACACACTGCTAAAAGGGCAGCTGTACTCGGCGGCAGTGAGTAACGGCCCGGAAATTCCCCGCAATTTGTTTCCTGACACGCGCGACTCGGAAGGCCGCACTATTTTTCAATGGTTTGTTGCACCTCCCTTCATCTTACTCAATCCTCATCCGTGTATTTCCCAGGAATATGTCTTCTCTTGTTTTCGTTCGCGGTCTTCTTCCTACTGAAGACAAAAACCCGGGCATCTCAGTTATTCTTGACCCTCGCCGTCATTATGGTTCTGTTCGCAATCACACAGGCGATCTTGGACGTTGCAATCGCAGCCGCAATGTCGAATTTGGTCGAAAATCTCTTGGCCACCGGGTCTACCACACAAGTACTCTCACTGGAACAAAGGTGGGCGCGGATGTATATCGCGCGTGAAGGCTTGCTCGCATTCAACAAGTTCAACATCCTCCTCCTTCTCCGATGATTCGGTGCTGACTTCCTGATTTAAGTGCCATTACAGACGGGGTTCTGGTGAGTGAAGGTGCTAGCTCTTCGAACAGTTCTGAACCTCGCTCTGACAACAGCTTTATCGCTGCGCCGTCATATGGGCCTCGTCCCCATTTGTGAAGGTCGTTGTCGCAATCCCTTCTCTTCTTATTCTATCCACATTTGGTAAGTATTTGCAAATGCGACCCTGTCGCCAGGTATCCACCGTCCTGTTTCTAGGTCTTGGGATTTGGGGGACATTTGTATCGACCTCTGACACTGTTGCGCCGTACGTCATGGCGCTCGTCACAAATTCCGTGCTGCTAGCCCTGAGTGCTGGTAAAATATGGCGAAAAGGCCGGCAGGCCTCCGTCGTACTGGGCCCCGAGGCTCGCCAGAGATATACGAACACCGTCGAGATTATGTGAGTGGACCACCCGCCTGCCGCCCATGATCTGACGCGCCGAATAAAGTTGCGAGTCCAGTCTCCTCTACCTACTGAACGTTGTCATCTACATGATCGCGGAGGCGACTCAGACGTCCGAAACGGTCAGTGTTACCGTCGTTAAAAAAAGCCGTATGACTGACCAACTCCCCCCTCCGAAGCCTATAGTGGGTCTGTCCTGGGGCTCCCTCGCGCAGGTGGTGGTGCGTGATTTTACTCTTCGACGCTCAGTTTGCCCACTCTGAACTATTGACAACTAGAACATCGTGCCGATGATGATTATGGTTCGCGTTGGGATCGCGAAGAGTCTAGGGGAGCCCGAGCCCACTCGCGTGTTTTATGGGGGCAATGCGCGCTCGGATCGCTTCGGCATGGAAGATAGAATGACCGTAAAAGGCGGAGCAAAATACTCCAAGCTACAGGACCCCAACTCTGTCATGGACGATTGATACCTATCCTGTAATGCCGAATCAGGTTCGAACACACCTCAAAGCCCGCTTCGCGTCCGGTCTAAAGACAACATAAGTGGCTATCTGTATTCGCTTGTACACTCTCACTACTGGATCGACGACTCCTACTTGGCGTGCTCAAGGGTGACGGCTCCCTCGCATCGTGAATCACGCTAGCCCAAATTTTAAATCTTCAGGTGCGCTTAGGGTTAATGGTGTCGGCCTATGGTGTCATAAACCGTCGAATGATAGACCGGTCGAATTACTCGACTGTTTATGTCTATTATTCGCGTTTATGTCTTGGGACAGCTTGGGACCCATGTCGCAGCTGATATGATACGATGGTACAATGGCACTCCCGCAACTCTCGCCCCATCAACTGCCATTCTGCTGTCATTGATCGGGATCTGCACTTGATCTGCACTCAACGAAGATCGCTTCAAGGGGCTGAATATGGGCTGATGGATCAAATATCTTCCGTTGTCGGGCTTCATTACTTCAGATGGGTTGATACAGCACCTCCAACCATTCAGTTATTCTTCATTCATCAAGTAATCGCAGGTAATCGCTCTGGGCGCTGATCCTGCCAGACCGCCTGTCCGATTTTTTCTTCCGTCTATTTCTGACTCCTTGTCACTCCCGTCCACACGCAGCGACGCTTATTTGCCCCTCCCGCCGTCGACTCGACCCTCTCGTCGGTGCCGCATCGAACCATGGCCAGCCACGAGATCCAACTTACCGAGTTATATGCGGCCCTAAAGGCACAGCTTTACACCGCAGCAGTGAGTGGCTCCGCCATTTTCGCGTAATCGTTTTCTGAATTTAGTCACGCAGGCCGCACTATTTTTCAACGGTTTGTTTCAGTTTTCTCCGTGGTGCGCTTTCCTCACCGGGCGTTTCTCGGGAATATGCCTTCTCTTGTTTTCGTTCGCGGTACCTGCTGAGGACGAAGACACGGGCATCTCGCCTATTCCTCACTCTTGCTGTAATCCTGGTCCTATTCGCGGTTGCTCAGGCGAGCTTGGACGTGGCTAACGCGGTCGTATTCTCAAGAATGATCGACACTCTTCTCGTGAGCAATTCTGCCACCCTAACACTCACATTGGAACAAGGGTGGGCACGCATGTACGTTGCGCGTGAAACCTTGGTCGCATTCAACAAGTTAATGATGCAAGTTTGTCCTCAGGCTGACTTGCTTATTTCAGTGCCATTACAGATGGCGTCCTTGTGGGTGAAGCCTCTAGCTACTTGAATAGTTCTCAACCAGATCTTAAAAAATCAGCTTTACCGCTGTGCCGTCATCTGGTCGTCCTCCCGATATCTCAAGGTCGTCATCGGAATCCCTGCTATCCTCATTCTATCAACGTTCGGTATCTGCAATCCAACCTAGTCACTGATAATCCACTGTTCATCATGCCCCTTTCAGGGCTTGGACTTTACGCGACTTTCGGGCTCACTGTTGACACTCCAGCCCCGTATGTGTTAGCTCTGGTAACGAATTTTGTGTTACTGGCCTTGAGTGCGGGGAAAATATGGAGAAAGGGACGACAGGCCTCGGTCGTGCTGGGCGCCGAGGCACGCCAAAGATATACCGACACAGTGGAGATTATGTGTGTCGTCTACGTCGCTCGGTGTTCGCCTCCCAAATCGCTGACAAGCCCCAAAGCTGCGAGTCTAGTCTTCTGTACTTCTTGAACGTCCTCATCTACATGATTGCGGATGCCACTGTGCAATCCGACGCGGTCAGTCGTTCCAGTCGGATGAAGAGCTTGAAACTAAAGTGCCCTTGCACAGCTCATAACAACTCTGGCCTGGGGTCCACTTGCGCAGGTGGTGGTGCGTGGTCTTCAATTTGCTTAGCAATGTGCTAACTCTGAGATGCATTCATAGAACATCGTGCCGATGCTGATCATCGTCCGCGTTGGAATAGCCAAGAGTCTGCGCGAGCCCGAACCTGCACGCGTTTTCTATGGAGGCAATACACGCTCGGACAGATTTGGCATGACCGTGATATCGGAGGATAGCATGGCCCTGAAGGGAGGTGCAAAATACTCACAATTACCGCCACCAGACCCTTTCATGGATTAATTTTCGAATATGCAAATGATATCACTAGTGTGCGCGGCGTTAATCCAGGGTGAACACATGCTTTTACGACGTTTTCTTCTCTCATCTTGCCCTCTTGACACTTAAGTAACTTCAGTAGGTGCCTCATTCCGTCGCCTATGTTATTCATACAGATTGGTTGCAGAGAATGGTTCAGAATGACCCTCCAGAAACCGGAGCATTTTTCACAGCGCCCGCCGCTCCTCCAGTGACGGTCAAGCCCGACCAATTCCAGGTGCTGAGAAGATATTTGATCAACGTTCACGATGCAATGCAGCGGTGACGGCAGTCCTTCTTACCCGTCGCAGCTGCTGGTGCTTCCGCAGTTGACCTCAACCCGTTTCGCTGAGGAACCCACTGCAATCGTATTCGTGCCGGAGAAGGTCACGGTCTGCAGGATGAGACGTCAGTTATGACCCGACACAAAATGAAAATAAACTGACGTTAATCACGACTCCAGTTCCGGGGGTGCCTATATGCAGTGAGTAGGAGAATGGATGCTGCAGGGCCGGCTCACCAAGTGTAGAGGGGTAGCTCTGGTCAATTAGAACACCAAATTCCGTTATGCCGGACAGCTTGTTGTTCGAGTATACAACCCCACTGACGGTGGAGCCAGTGGCGGTTGCATCGGTCTTGATGCGCAGACCGTTAACGCTGTTCAAGTGAGTTGAATTCAACTGGTAGGATGAGATAAGACGGCTGGTTGCACCTCGAAGTGACCGTGTTGCCAGTGATTTGAACATTCGAGACAGTAACTCCGGATGTAATGGATCCCTGCAAGAATCGTTAGGTGACAAAATACACCGGAGTATGTGCACAAGCATACCACGGAAATTCCATGACCACCACTGCAAGTATTCCCGGAGAACACGATGTTCGTGCCCTTGTTGATCGCCAGACAATCGTCTACAAATGATTGGGTGAGTATTCGATACGACGTTCAATGGAATTCTACCCTGGTTAGCAACGGTGCTGTCCTCAATAGTAACGTCATTTGCGGAAACGTCGAACCCGTCCGTGTTTGCACCTAAGGATGATTCAGAATTGCAAACGTTTCTCAATGAAGTCAAACTCACCGGCGGGCGCTCCGTCCGACATACTGTTGGCTGCGGAGCCAGCCGCTGAGGGGGAAAGATAGGCGTGAGCCTTGGCTTGAATACTGGGAACACGGATATTCACAATTGTCGACATCGATGGTACTGACGGTCAGGGAAGATCCACCTGCAAGTAATTAGACTAAAAAGCCAACCATGCCTTGGGATGGACCTCACCTATTGCGATCGCGCGTCCGGGAGAGTTCTGAAGCTTGAGGTTTGTGAAGCTGCCTCCCATGTTGATTCGCAGCATAGGGTCTGGTTTAGTCACACCGCCATTTATTCCTTGCTACGCAGCCTCGTCATTGGTCCGCAGACAGTGATAAAGTTTTGGTGCGTACCCCATCCTAAAACGCCATGTCAGAAATAGCTCAAACGGAGAATTTGATTGAGTTACCCAGTAGAGATTTCCCTGTCCGATCAACTCATGCCCGCCGCCATTGACTCGAGTTGAGGAGGTGAGAAAAACACGGTGACGAAAGCAGAGATGAACGTACAGGTAATGTCGTTCCCAGTGATGGTCTAGAATCCAGCTCATGAGTGTTCAGAGTCTACAGGACAATTAAATCGGCTTACCATGAGCGGTCCGGCCCATTCCTGTCGATGAAATTTAGTCAGGATGTGGCGAAAGTTGAAGACGCACTTGGAATCCGAATGTAATGGCCCCGGTGAGAGACACACTGGCACCATCTGGAGGAGCGAGGGCAAACGTTTCTCCAGCAGGAACAGTGAACCCGCCAATCTAGTGAAATATGGGCTCGGGTGGTACGACGTAAGTGGAAAGACCCTCATACCACAATCGTGGTGCATTCTTCGGCGGCCGCAACATCCGCGAGAGATTGAATCTCGCCAGTGCATCGGCGGCCAATCTTCCTGGGTGCATTCAAAACTCCGGTACGGTTTCTTGCCGGAATAGCTGTTGCGACAGATGCAAAGAGGAGTGCGACAGATGCGATGTTGAACATGTTCGACGGAAACGGTTGCCGACTTGCCAAGAGGTGCCAAGGGCAAGCCAAGGGGAGTTGCGCCTTAAATGTCTTTGCAACGCGGTCCGCGTCGTCGTGTGCCGGCCCTTTGAAGCACGGAAAAACCTTCCACCTGATAATGCCCGGGCCGCGTTGGAGAATATAGGGGTAGCTAGGAGAAACTGGGGCCGGTTGCAACAATAGGGCGCTCAGCGACCTCCGGACTGAAACTTGAAAATAGGCCGGGCACATGTTGAGGACAAGTTGACCCTGAGTTGACCGCACCTGATCGGCGGCAGTTCAAAAGGCGAAGAATCCAATCATACGAGCACAGAAGGTCATTGTTTCCAAGTGATGTGTGAACCATTAAAGTTATTCCTAGCGGGCAAAGCATATTAATAGATTTAAAGTCGCATGAGCAATCCAGGGGAACAGGTGCGCTCTTTCAAGAATGAAGTCCGGGTTTTGTCTGCGAGGCAGCAGAGTTCGTGTATTTTCCCGACAGACCGGCGGGCGGAAGGAAGAGTCCAATATTCGACCAGGTGGACTCCACCTGGTTAGAGGCGTGAGCGACATTTAGTAAACACACCACACGATGTACCGAAATAAAGAAGCCCGAGACCCAATGCCATGTACCATGCCCACTTCTCATCGAGCCCAGTGTCGCTCCTTTCTGCCTTCTCCACGAGCGTCTGTAGGATTGTTCCGGTAATCTCGCTGTTTTTGCTCCCTACAAAGATGAACTCGAGCACGAGTGTCACCAGGCTCACAATCTCTATCAACACGCCGTCGTCGGATACGTGCGGAATGAGTAGCTGCAGCAAGTCCTCACGGTGTGAACCCGTGTACGCGAGACCAAGGCCCATTATGGCGCTGGTTTTCAGCGGCACGGACTTGTTGTCGTTGGCGACGTCCGCTTCTGTGTGTACTGCTGTTCAGAATGCCGTTGGCGAGGAGCACGCCGGCTTTGATGTATTCCTCCGATGGGTAGGTGTACTTGTCGACATGGCTGAGCCCGAGGTCGGTGTCCCAAAGACTGAGACCGAAGTTGGACCGAAGGACGCCGTAACACAGAGTTCCACGAGGTTGTGCGTCGAAGTAGATCATGGCGAGGTCAGAGAGAATGTCTGCAAAAAAGGGTTCCGTGAGAGTAGCGGGACACAGTAGGTGGCGCGATGGGCCGGAACACAGGCGACGACGACGGCAACGATAACAACGGTGGCGGCGGCTTTAGGACGAGCTGGCGGCGTAGTGGGTTACGTAACTTACGAGGTTGGCATGGTCACGGTATTGTCAGCTGGGTTTCCGAGGCACGAGGAGGCCCAGCGCTAGATAGAGTCACAGCGCTGGGCCCTCAATTTAATGGGGGTTTAAGTTGTCTGCGCTATTCAAAGTATCGTAATATACTTAAAGCGGCCGAAAACCCGATCTGATACTTCGGATTTAAGGCTCGGCGAATCTAATCCTTAATTTAATCTATCATAATCCAAATAAAGCTGGACTAAACTTGAAGTATTGTTGCGCCTTTGGCGAGCTAGAAAATGCAATATGAAAGATAACGAATAACAGGTCTTGAAACGAGTTCCAAAACTTCAGGTTTAAAGCACATAGATATCGTCATCGATACCTCACATTTCGGGTTACGTTTAAAGCACACTGAAATGGCAAAAAAAGAATCACATTTAAAAGTGTTTGAAACTCGATACGAAACTTGAGGTTTAAACAACCTTAAACTCATCTGCAGATCATCTGCAGACCGTCGTTGTGGGTAAAGTATTACTGTATATTTGAAGACCTATACATACCCCCTACCGACGATGAATGATGACGGTCTGCAGATCATCTGCAGATGATCTGACGATGAGTTTAAAGCTGCTTGAAATTTGAAGTTTTGTATTCAGTTTCAAGCACTTTTAAATGAGATTTTCTTTTTCCCATTTCAGTGTGCTTTAAACGTAACCCGAAATGTAAAGTATCTAGAACAATATCTACGTGTTTTAAAACTGAAGTTTAGGACCTTGTTTCAAGGCCTTTTATTCCTTATCTTAAATGTTGCACTTAGTGGCTCACCAAAGGCGCAACAATACTTCAAGTTTAGTCCAGCTTTATTTGGATTATGATAGATTAAATTAAGGATTAGATTTCGCCGAGCCTTAAATCCGAAGTATCAGATCGGGTTTTCGGCCGCTTTAAGTATATTACGATACTTTGAATAGCGCAGACAACTTAAACCCCCATTAAATTGAGGGCCCAGCGCTGTGAGTGGGGAGTGAGGCGGCAGAGCCTCCGAATAAAATAATCACATACCTGAGTTGTTGAGACGAGTTGTTTCCGGGGCTGATCAGCAGCTAGTGCTTGATCCCGACCTCCATCCCGCTCCGCCTCTCTACCCAGATTTCGCGCCTCCCGCTCCCCTCTTCTTTCTCGTGTTTCCCGCATCGTCTACCGCTTCTGTGTACCCTTACCATCACACTACACGTACACCCTCTCCTGGTTCACTCACCGCGCCCGTGAAGTCCCGGAACGCGTTTACGCACAAGCCGCCAAGATACGACGACAGTTGGTCATAAAAGACTCCCAGAATCTCGCAATGGGATAGAGGAGCAACGAGAGCCCCGTGGAGCCCCACCGCAAGCTCGAGAACGCGTCCGAATGACGCCACGTCACCTAGGCGCATGTCCACATATCATAATGTTTAACGCGTCGTCTCGCGCCTGGTCGCCTTCAAACTATACCGTATATCGAGCGCATCACTCCGGAGGGACGAGGAGTACCGCAGACGACAGGGCATACAGGATTATCGTGCAATCGTACGTGGGCGGTTCAGCTTGCCCTTCTTTTCCTTTTCCTTCCTTCCCTCGCAACTTCGACGCGTCTCCGGGCAGGGAGTGAGCCCTTGGCGCCGTACCCCCGCCTGCTCGAGGCCGGATCACGGTTGAGGCCCTTTTTTTTTTTTTTTTTTTTTTTTTTTCGGCCGCTTGCGCCATCCGCATGAGCTTACGCGCCGTGAAGAGGTTACTCGATGCGGGCGTGTTTTTCATCTGACCGCAGCCCTGTTCGGGCCGCATATCGTCCCCCCGTCGTACTCATATCGTCCTCCTGTCGTGCTCCTTGGTCCACTCGAGATCGTACACCAACGCTGTTCGGATCGGGGACCGTATTTCTGCCCATTGCCAAGCATGGCATCCGTTACGCGTTTAGGCTCGCAGCATTCGTGCGTACCCGAGGCGGCCGTTTAGCCCCTTTGTCTTTCTTTTACCTTTTCCTTCCTCATTATTTTCGTGGTTTCTTGCCCACCGGGCTCGTGTTTCCGCTGCGGTTACTCCGCTCGCGCCGCTAGGTGCGGTGCGTCGGGATGGGCAGCTGTCTGATTTTGCGATAGAGCCGAGGTGCGGGTGCGCATGCACTTGCACCCCGTCATTCACATCGCGATTGCCGGCGTCAGTTGCGAGCAACGCGCCGCGTCGTGCGTTCTCTCCTCATACGGGCCTCCGCCTTCCTATTTCCCTTTATCCCTGCCCCTTTTCCCCTCGGATGGCGGTCGGGGTGCGACTCATTCCGTCCGGGGAGTGGTTTCTGTCGGCGTCCGCGGGGTCCGTTCAGGCGTCGCGCGTGCGAGGTCCTTTCGTCTGCTCGCCGCTAGTCATCGCGGAGAGCGACCAAGGCCCAGGCATCCCACCCAAGCGCTGCGTCTGCCGCCACCTTTCGAAGGCGGACAAGGCGGGCTTCAGGTCGGTGAACGCACTTGTCGACAAGACGTCGTTTCCAACGACTTTTGACGACGCGCATCGTTTGGCCGAAGCGGTGACCATATACATGTCCTTTCTTCTCGGCACAAGCACGTTTCTTTCCTCTCGGCACAGCTCTTTCTTCTCAGCACGTTTTCTTTCTTCTCAACACGGTTTCCTTGCGACACGGTTCTTTCTTCTGCGACGGACAAGGCGGGCTTCAGGTCGGTGAACGCGCATGTCGACAAGACGTCGTTCCCAACAACTTTCGATGACGCGCATCGGTTGGCGGAAGCAGTAAGTGTCCTTTATTTTAATTCTATTTCCCTTCTTTCCTGGACAATCACGTCCTTCCCTCTCCATTTACCTTCTCTGGGACAATCACGTCCTCTCCCCTTCCTTCATCTTTCCTCGGACAATCACGTCCCTCTCCCCGCCCTCATCTCTCCTCAGACAATCACGTCCTTCTCCCCTCACCTCTCATCCTCCTGGACAATCACGTCCTGCGGGCAATCACGCCCTGCGTCTGTCAATCACGAGCAATCACGCTCGTGCTGGCGGACAATCACGTCCGCCGGCAGCGCAGACAATCACGTCTTGCGTCGGATCGCGGGCAATCATGCTCGCGCTGGGGGACAATCACGTCCTCCGAAATTGCAGACAATCACGTCTTGCCGCCGTTCTCGAGCAATCACGCTCCTTGCCGTCCCGGACAATCACGTCCTTTCCTCTCCTTTCATCTTCCCTCGGACAATCACGTCCTTCTCCCCTTCCCCTCATCTTTCCTCGGACAATCACGTCCTGCGTTCGCCCCTCTCAGTGCAGACAATCACGTCTTGCCACTGATCGCGAGCAATCACGCTCGCACTGGCGGACAATCACGTCCGCTGCATATTTTCGTTTTCTACCTCTTGTCGCATCCCTCCGTTGGGGTTGTCCGTCGCCAGCGCTCTGCCGGACGCGCTATTCGCTTTGGGAGCGATGCTCCTTTTGGGCTGTCCGGCTTCGTCTCATTTTTGGGCGACCGGCTTTCACGCTCAGTCTCGCGTCGCGCCCACCTCGGCCGCGGGTCTTTTCCCGGGGCTCCGTTGGCTTTGCCTGCCCGGTTCGCAATGAGCAAACTCCGGCTTTACCGCCCCGGGACCTGCGGCCAGAGGCTGCGCCAGACACAAACCAATAGGTTTGTGTCCTCTCTCTCTCCTTCTCTCCCTTCATTCCCTCCTCCCCCACTGTCAACCTCTTCGAGACGCGTAGCGTCTGCGTTGACTTCGAGCCGCATAGCGTCTGCGTTTGCTTCGAGACGCGTAGCGTCCGCTTTTACTTCGAGACGCTTAGCGTCGGCTCTTTTATTCAGACGTTACACTGTGTACTGGAAGTCTTGCCTACGTCTCGAGCCAGGCTCATGACGCCCGCGAACCCACTCTATCACAGTGAGTACTATGGGTGTTATTACCATTGAAAATGACCTACCTATTGAAAATCGCCTCGCTTCACATGAGTTATGCACGGATTGCCTTCGGATAGCCCGCAAATTACTCCGACACATATTTACCTCCTTAATATCAAAAAAGTTTGTGAGAAACAGAGTAGAATTGACTGAGCTACGACGCCCGGGGGCGGGAGCACACTGAAGTACTGTGAAAATGTCTTACTTGAGTTCTTCTACTCGCCCGATCGCCTTCGGCATTTGGGAGCACATTGGATGTAAAAAGCCCTCTTGCAAAAATCCAGAATAAACAGCGGAGCGGGACAACTTCTGGACGCGAATCAGGAGGAGGCGAACACAAAGTCACAAAAAGTCACAATTCGGTTTCAAACTCCGCTCGACTGATGGCGGCGCCTTTGCGGCAGGCAGAATTTGAGGCCCAGGGAGCCTTAGCTACAATCCAAGCTGTACAACACTTCAAGTGAGCATCTAAGCTTCCCTGACCAGGGCTTCGGGAAAATCTTCACTAAAGCGGTGGTTTTCGGCAACATGCCCAAATGCGGACACGCGACCGAAATGTTTTTCGAGGCAGCTCCACAATACCGACTCCGTTTGCCACGAAAGTTTAGCATGACGTGTAAATGCCTACTTAACACGTAGAGACGCGTTCACTTTAAGCTCAAAGCCCCCAGCTCAACATTAATATCTTAAGCGGAGGGCAATCATCCCTCTTTATTGCTCAATTTCGCGTAGCACATTTTGCACCTTCAGGAGGATCGACAGACGGCTAGGTATGCATGTCCATGTGCGCGTCGTCAGCCGCAAATTGCCACCGAGGTTGTATAAAGCAAGGCTGACTTCTTCTGAGACTTTACTTCTGCAAGCACATTTTCTTGCGCAAATCTCTTGCCCGATGTCGGAACACAGTGTGTGCCCACATTTTTGGTCCTTCCAAGTGCTGATTGGTGCTTCCCGTTTTCTAGTACCCTCTCAGAGCGAACCTGTTTCACTGGAGGTGGTTACTAGAGATAATCAATGGTGCGTCGAATGCGGCTTTGTTTTTATTAGTTTCCCTGAAGTCGTCTTATAGCCGGTCGACTCGGAGTGAAGACGAACGATCCAACGCCAGGGCCAAGCTTTGCTGACCGCAGCCCTCGCATCCGACGCCGACACCGAGTCCATATCGTCTAAACATTCCTCGACTCACAGCAGTTTGCCGCGGCTCGAGTCTATCTCCGGCACCTGGGGCGAGAGCGTCGTTGACGGGGAGCTTCAGTGGCACAGGGACCCACATTGGCTTAAAGACCACTACGTTTTGACCATCCGGGACCCGGCGGCGTTGACGCGTCTAACAGAGTGGCTGGAGTTAACAGCGAGGGCGGAACCACTGATCTTGACCATGGTGCGCGAATTCGAGGCGCGTGGGGAAGAAGTTCCAGAATACTTGGCGCATGTCACCCATGGCATGCAGCCCGTGCTGACCGTGGCGCAGATGCGTGAGATGCTGGGTGAAAATTGGTTGAACGAGTCAGAGAGTGTCCAGTCTCCGCAGAATTCGTCGTAGAATCATTTAAATTATTTTCTGCCTTGTGCCAAGTTTGAATCATGTTGCCGCAAACATTCCATGAAAACACATCGAAAATGCAAATTGTAGCAGTGTATTAACGGGTACTAAATACCTGAATGCATAAGTAAGCAGTATGGGTGCAATTAGTTAGGGAGAAATAATGAACATTATTCAATCAGTGTAATTGTAATTGTGATTATAGAAAGAACTATCCTCGTACTGCGGGGTCATGGCATAGCCATTCAGATGGTCATTATAGTCCTGGTAGGCCGGGTAGGTATCGAAATGCGAGGCAGAGTAGGAGTCGAACTGATAGAGTGGAGCGGAGTTATTGAAATATTGCGAGAAAGATTGGTTCGGAGTTTGGACGGAATAAGTACCCGTCGAAGGGCCAGCAATGGCGTTAGTCGTATGCTGTTGACTAGCAGCATTAGAGAGAGGTCCTGTGGTCGTTGCTGAAGCCTGAGAACGATTAAACAGGCCGGCGAAGCGAGCTTCCTTAGCCTTTTCAGGATTGGCTTCGAAAAAGGCGAGGATTCGGTTGGCGAGGTCTTTGTTCGTTTCCCCCGCCATAAGTGGGAGCCCAAGAACGTATGCAAGGTCCTTGAGCGCCGCTTTCGACTTCCCCGCAATGGCACCGCGAAATACTGTGGTGTCATCCAGAGCTTCGCGCTCGGCCTGCTCCTGGTTTTCCTTCTCTGTTCGCTCATCGTCTCGGCGCTGCTTCTCCTTCTCCTTGTCTGCTGCCTCCCGCTCTCGCTCCTCAACCATTCTCATCCCCTCCGCCGACGTCAAAACTCGCGCCTCGCAGTTCAACTTGGGGCGCCCATTTTTCTTTGCAGCTTTTGCGTTTTCCTTCCGCTTCAGCTTGGTAATATGCGTCCCCGCAAGGCCACATTGAGCAGTGAGGTATTGCACCTGCACCTCCAGTCCCTGGACGTACTCGACCGAATACGGCGACATTTTGAGATGTTTCAAAGGGTGCGTGCTTTCACTACTGGAGCAGGTGTGGCGGTGATTGGAAGGTGCAGGGGTGACGGGAGGTGCGGCGACAGCGAGAGGCGTAGATGCCCTGGGAGTCGTGGGAATTTCGAAACTGGTTGTCCGCGAGATAATATTCGGCACAGAAAAATATCCTGGCTGGTCCAGCTCGTCATCTTCATCGTCCGAGGTATCCGACCACACAAAATCGTCGTCCACACGCGCCCCTGCGGGAAGGAAGGTTGCCCGAATTTTCTCGACCGGAAATGAATCTGGAAAGTCGCGAGCGGTAGTCGAGAACGGAATACTCGGTGCATAGTCCAAGTCAGTGAAGACCTTGGGGTTAATCGGCCAGTTGCCGCTTTTCTTCCAAGCAGAAATCACAACTGACTCCTTGAAGGACTCCACCCGAACGGCCATGTATTCCTTCACAAAATCCCTCCGAGGCATCTCTTGGTCAAAGTCCTCGACGATTTCGTCGCAACGCTGGATCCAGGCACTGTTGGAATGGACCAAAAACCCCGACATCGAGAGGCTGGAGCATGTGGGTGGTGTGAGGTGGCAGAGAAAGGAGGACTATGCCATTCTCTCGGGCGCAGCGGATGAGAGGAGTCGTTTCATGGGAGCCATGCCCATCGTAGATAAGGAGAATAGGTTGTCCCGACACGTTACGTGCTCTGGCTTGAGGAAGGAAGCTTAATTTAAACCACTCCAATCCGATAAAGTCGTCCGTCCAGCCGTTAGTGGACATCGCGAGCCTAACAAATTATTAGTCACTGCTTCAGGTATATAAACCAGAAGACACATACACGATCTCGGGGTCAATTTCAAACCATTCGGGACAATACTCTTTTCCCGCGAGAACGAAGCCCGGTTTTAGGCCCGAGCCATCCGCAGGCACACACTCGATGATGGTGATAAGCTCGAGGTTTCCGCTGCGATGTTTATAATCGGTCCGCGCCTTGCGTGAGACAAAGTATTTTCGACTGCTGGATTTTTTTCCACCACCCCGCTGGACGCCTTTCTCGTCCATATTGTAAAGGTTCTCGATGGGAATTTGGAACTTGTTGACAAGCTCCTGGAGCTGCGTGAGATGGCGCTCAACAACGGGACGATTGAACGCCTGCGCTCGACGCGGATCAAGGCCAACGGCCTTCCCCAGTCGAAGATCGATGTGGCGTCCAAGGAAGAGCTTGATCCAGCTCCTGCTCGGGCGTTTTCCGCAGAGCTCTTTGCCGTAAAATTGAAGGACGCGCTTGCAAACTGGGTGGCCCGTGGAAGCGAGGTACGAAATCCATTCAGATAAGGCCTGCTCCTGAGCAGGAGAGAGAAGCATTTTGTTGGTTTGTGATTCTTTGGCAGGGAGTGTCTTGCCCAAGAAGCGGTTTCGAAGGGTGCCGTAGGGGACATCAAGCTTCTTGCTCATAGCGGTAATGTTTTGGTCAGCCTTGGGCAGGAGGGACAGGAGGTAACAACCTCTCCTGATCTTTTCCTCCTTGCTTTCGTGATCGGGAGTCTCACTTTGGGCGGGCATCGCGTGTTGGTGGCAGGTGGAAGAAGCGAGGCGTGATCGTGTTCGGATAAAACGTGATCTGCCGCAAATCTGCCGGAATTGATCGCAACTAGGCGGGGTTTAGAATGTCACGCTCTCATGGATGTCAACACCGATTCGCGTCCAGAAGTTGTCCTGCCCCGCCGTTTATTCTGGATTTTTGCAAGAGGGCTTTTTACATCCACTTAAATGTGCTCCCAAATGCCGAAGGCGATCGGGCGAGTAGAAGAACTCAAGTAGGACATTTTTACAGTACTTCAGTGTGCTCCCGCCCCCGGGCGTCGTAGCTCAGTCAATTCTACTCTGTTTCTCACAAACTTTTTTGATATTAAGGAGGTAAATATGTGTCGGAGTAATTTGCGGGCTATCCGAAGGCAATCCGTGCATAACTCATGTGAAGCGAGGCGATTTTCAATAGGTAGGTCATTTTCAATGGTAATAACACCCATAGTAGCGAAATATATTTGAGGCGGGGAGCGGCGATGGTGGAGGGAACGGCGGCAATGATAGCGATGGCGGCGGCGGTAACTTCAGAACGAGCTGGGGTCATGGTGGTGGGTCAAGACACGGGCGTGGGTATTGCAGTGACCAGGTATAGTATCGGACGGGAGTCGGCACGATGAGCGGGAGCAACGGCAATGGCGGCGGCGACGGCGGGGACAATGGTGACGGCAGCGGGGACGAGCGGGGATGTGGTAGCTGGTCAAGAGGTGGGCGTGGATATCGGAATGTGCTGGAGATCACACGCATCACAGCCGAACTGCGGGGTTTGATTTGAATCGAACCGCGTAGCTCTCGCCTACGGTACCCGCTCCACTAAAGGTGATTTGAAAGAGCTTCCTGATCAGCGCATATATCAAGTTTGCCTTCTATGACTATGGTTTCATACTCGATTTTAATTTTCCAACCTCATACCAGCCCTTTCTCATTTCGTTATTCAGTTCTCAGAAGGGTTCCTTTGTCCTCCCTCTCACGAGTTACTTCCACTCAGCTCAGTAATTTCCAGCGTCTCAGTGCACTCTGGAGCTGCACTGAAACTAGCAGGAACGCATTACTTCGATTCAAAGCTCAACATATCACTGATAGAGTGTCTTCGCGGGCGTCTTGAGCTTGGCTCGGGACGTCGGTGAGACATGTAAAGAGCCATGTTAGACTTGAGTAAATAGTCGGACGCTACGCGTCTCGACGTGAACGCAGACGCTGCGCGTCTCAGAATACAGACATTACGCGTCTTGAAATGGGCGCGGACGCTATGCGTCTCGAAATAAACGCAGACGCGACGCGTCTCTGAGTGGGTGGGAGAGAGGGAGAAAGAGGGAAGGAGAGAGAGAAGACACAAACCTAATGGTTTGTGTCTGGCGCGGCCTCCGGCCGCGGGCTGCGGGACGGGAGAACCCGGGCTTGCTCATTGCGAACCGGGCGGGCGAAGCCCAAGGACGCCCCGGCAAAAGACCCGCGGCCGAGACCGACGCGACGCGAGACTGAGCACAGAAAATCCGGTCGCCCAATGCGACGACGAAGCCGGACAGCCCAAACGGAGCATCGCTCCCAAAGCGACTAGCGCGTCCGGCAGAGCGCTGGCGACGGACAACCCACACGGAGGGATGCGAGAGAAGATGCAAAGTGTAATAAATTAATGGAGATGTACGAACTCTATTTCAAAATCTGTGTCGTCCGCCAGGTTATGTTGCGCCATGAAGGCCGCCTTCTGCTTCTTCCACGCCCGAGCGAGAGCTACCGGGATAACCGACTCAAGCTTCCTCCAGTAAATCAAAAAACACGTTGAGGTCCAGCTACCGATCTTCATGACGATTTCGGGCTCAACGCCGCAGCAGAGAAGATAAACCGAGCCGCCAATCCGGAAGCTGTGTCCGAAGACTTGGTCGAGTTTAGCTGCGCGGAAGAGATTCGCGATGAGGACCATAAAATGGGTCTTGATGATGGGCGGCCATTTTGCACCATCGCGGAAAGCAAAGAGCGGCGTATCAGCATCGGGGGAGTGGTTGATACGGAAGTGATTCTCCGCCGCCCAGACGGGGCAGAGGTCGTCGTTCGTAGCCGTAAGGATGAGCGAGCCACCCTTCCTGCCTGTCGTCTTAGTCCAAGGGAGGTGGATGGTGATGACATCGAGGCCGTCTACGCGCGAGCGGGTGAGGTGCGACGAGCGGGAGGCGTGGTAAATGCGGTCGAAACCCGTGGATGAGGGGAGGGTGAGCTCTCCAAGGCGGCGACAACCCCAGAAGGCCGCACAAGCTAGAGCCCATTGAGCCGCGCCTCGCGGAGTCGACAAGTCCAGGCTCGCGCGAAAGCAGCGCATGTGCTCCACCGAAATCGGGCCGCGCGGCGGACGCGTGTGTTCGTAATCTTTGCTGATAGTACGAAGAATCTTTTTGACCGAAACATCGTTGCCGTACCATGGCGCGTCATTCAGCGTGTGCCAGTACGAGAGTCCATTTAGCCAGTTCTGGGCGCATTTGAGCCCGAATGAGCCAATTGAGTCAACGAGGAAGCAGCAGAGGAGAAGCGGCTCTGCTGGCATGCGGAGATTCTCGGGGATTTCGTTCTTGTCGCAGTATTGGGTGAATCGCAGAGGGCCGGCGCCGTAGTTGGACTGAGAACTCGGGGCCAAGGCTCTGCATATCGACGCCTTCACCGCCGCCAGATCCTTCGGCGGCAAGTAACGGCGAGACCCCATGGCCGCTACCCCATGGGGTGTTTGCCAAGCTAACGAGCGCATGCGGGCCGGAACGACGGGGCGCAGCGCTGACGGTCGATGGACGTCCCCAGGCTTCGGCCGTCTCGCTCTACCGGGCTTCGGGAATGCGATTGAAGCGGCCGCCGTCGCGATATCCGAGGTAAAGGAGAGATTGTCAGGATTCTGCGACGTAGACAAGATGCGGAGCGTCTCGAAGTCAACGAGGGGAGCGTCGGGCGTGCTGCTGAGCGACCGAGTGGGGAGATTCGAGCTCGCCTGGAACACGTAGTGGTTGGGCGATGTGGTAGCGAGCGCGCGGGAGGTAGCGAGACAGGCCGAGGTGATTGCGGGTCTAGTCGTCGACGGGTTCGATAGCGAGCCAGGAGCCCCAGAAGAAAGATCAGGTGGGTTGCTGGGTGGACAAGCAAGCGACGACGCGCCTGCTTGGAACACATAAGAGTTGGTCGACGAGGTGTGAATAGAGAGGCTCCGAGACGCGCTGAGGCTTCCAGATTCACTCCGAGGGATCGTCGGCGACGCCAGCGAGAACGCGTAAGAGTGTTGAGCGCGCGGCGCGTCGCGTTTGAAGATGTATTGTGCGGAGAACATCGTCGACGGTGATGAAAGACTCAGGGGCGGATGTTCGGCCCGGGTACGCCCACAAACAAGTGATCGCAAGATAAAATTTCTATTCGAGAGGTCGTAACGAGAGAGCTAAGTCGAGTGGTAGGTCAAAGAGGGGAAAAAGAGGCGGATCACGAGGTAGAAAGCCTCTAGAAATAACGTCGGCGGGGTTCTGCTCGGATTCTATATAAATAATTGTGGTTTCGATGGAAAGTGAAAGAGAAAGGTCAAGAAACCGGCGTGCGATGCGATTCAAGTCCGCGTTTGGGCTACGGCCCTTTGAAAGTGCACCAATGGCAACCGTGTTGTCCGAATGGATCAACAGGTGCGAGTCCCGGAAGCCCAGCTGCGCCAAAAATAGCAGCTGGACCTCCAACGCGGCCGCCTCCAGCCACGCGATATCCCTCGTTCCGTCCCGCCTCCAGTCGTCCTTCAGCCGCAACGCAAACCACCGCGTGTCGATGAGGATACCGATCCCCCAGGAGGTTGACGCGTCCACGAAAAGGTCGAAGTCGCGCGCCGGCGGGAGTGGTCGGAGAGGTCGAGAGACAGTGGTGGGACTGGAGAGCCGGGTCAACCACCATTCGAGCGCCTCGCGCGTCGTCGTCGGGAGGTGCCTGCGTTCGAATTCGTCGTGGAAGAAACGGAACACGTTCGAGATGGCGGGGAGGCGCGAGGAACCGTCGCGCTGCACGAAGTGGATGTGTATAAGCGTACTGTGAATCTGTTGGAGGTCGTGCAACGAGACCATCGCGGCGGAGAGAGCGCGTTGGACGCGCGAGGTATACTTGACCAACTTCTCCACCGGCGACCAAACCAATCTCTCCCGCACGTTCCAGACGAACCCGATGGACCTGAACGTGCCCTCGAACGACGTCCCGCACTTCACCTCATGCCACGGTGCGTTCAGATCCATCACCAACGCGAGAATCTCCAAGTGCGTGAGCCTGCACGTTGAGAAACGCAGCGCGGAGAAATCGTCCTCGTAACGGAGCACGAGTCCGTTCTTCCCGAGACGCAGCGTCCAGATCCTCGCGATGGCTCCCCCAACCTGTCCCGCATTGCTGCTTGCCGACGCGAGCCCGAACGGTACGCAGTGGTCGATGAAGAAGTCGTCGCCGATTTTGAAGACGAGGAGGTGCTTGTGAGATGGGTGGACGGGGATGGTGCGGTGGAATGACTTGAGGTCGAAGGAACAAGCCGTCGTGTCCGCGGGCGCGTGAGCGATCTGTGGTTGTGTGAGCGCCGAACGTGATTGTTCGGATGGCAATGATTGCCCGGGATGAGCGACAAGACGTGATTGTCTGTGATGCCGGCGGACGTGATTGTCCGCAGGCGCGAGCGTGATTGCCCGCGATCAGACGCAAGACGTGATTGTCTGCGCTGCCAGCAGACGTGAATGTCCGCCAGCACGAGCGTGATTGCTCGCGATCGACAGACGCAGGGCGTGATTGCCCGCAGGACGCGATTGTCCGAGGAGGATGGGAGGTGAGGAGGGAGGGACGTGATTGTCCTAGGATAGATGAGGGCGGGGAGAAGGACGTGATTGTCCAAGGAAAGGTGAAGGAAGGGGGAAGGACGTGATTGTCCGAGTAGGGTGGATGGGGAGGGGAGGAGACGTGATTGTCCCGGGGAGAGGAGAATGCGACTAGGAAGTGGAAGACTCACCACTTCGGCCAGGCGATGCGCGTCGTCGAAAGTTGTTGGGAACGCCTTCTTGTCGATAAGCGCGTTCACCGAAGGAAAACCCGCCTTGTCCGCCTTCGAGAGATGGCGACAGACGCGCCGCTTGGCTGGAACGCCTGGGCCCTGGTCGCTCTCCGCGATCACGAGCGGTGAGCAGACGAAATGGCCGCGCAGGATCGCCTCTACGCGCGACGCCTCCTTGAAGGGGCCCGAAATGCGACCAGCGTCGAGCTCGGTACGCACGTAGTCCTTCGCCAATGGGTCCTCGTCGACGCCAGCTGGGTTGGGCATAATAATGTTGTGATGTAAAGTAATTGTGTTGGCGATGGGAAAACCGTGGCGTAGATTCTGGACGAGGAAAGGAAATTCATGTTGGATACCGAGAGTGCTGAGGGCGTTTTCAAATGCGGAGATGTTGTATGGCGAGGTGATGCGTTCGAATATCTCGATGTCGGCTGCGGTCGCGTTGTCGGGCTGAGGCAATGAAGAAACTGTGAGCGATAGGTCTGGGAAGTCCAAATGAGTGTGAGTGAACAAAAGTTCGGGTATATCCGGAGCCGCACCGACCACTGGCCCGCTAAAGCGGCCAGTGGTTGCCCCGGAGCGTGTGCCCGGGCTCCCCGCTCCCGCAGATGCTGCAGACGTGCTGCTGCTCGCCCTTGTGTCCACGACAGGTGCCATAGAGGTTGTAGTAAACGCAGATGCGCTTAGATGGGTCATTGGCGACGACGAGGGAGGTGTTGCCGGCGGCGTCCTTGGCCGCGCGGGCGAAGAAAGGACGGCCGCTGTTGTCGACCGTAGCGGTACAGTCGCGGTAGATGTGCTGGGACCGGCAGACCGGACAGACGGGTGGGACTTCCTTGTTGGCCTGAAATGAATGCTGGCCGTTCCCCGCAGGAACGGCGATGGCGTTCGAGCCTGAGGCCGGCGGCTGCTGCTGGTAATGGGCAGTCGGCTGCTGCTGGTAGTGGGCATTCGGCTGCTGCTGGTAGTGGGCGTTCGTCCAGTGCGGCGCCTGTGTGGTAGTAAGCGGCAACGACGGCGCAGCGGTGGGCGGCATCAGCGGCATCGGCGGCGCAGGAGCGCTCCAGTACGGCGCAGCGTGCCAGGGGGCGTTGCTCCCATCGGGCGCTGCGTGTACTGCGTCATATCAGGACGCTGTGCGCGAGGTGCGGCCGGCGGGGGGCGTGGGGCTTTGTGATCAGCCTCGCTCGACGGGCGCTTATCTCCGACCTGTTGTAAATCCTGGGATTCAATAGTGGTGAAGAAAGCGTCGTGGATGCGAGCGGAAAACGGTTTGCCCGACCCAATCATCTCGGACATGCGCAGCGCGCTCCAACGTATCCAACGGTCAAGCTTGAAAGCCGGGGAAACGTTGACGCGGATGTACTCGACGTGCGCGCGCAGATGGTCAGCAAGATTCGAGCCCGGGGACGCAGCGGCCGGAGTGATGAATTGGGCGATGAGGACGAGATTCTCGTGGGCGTCGATGACGTCCGAGAGATCTGTCGGGAAAACCTCTCCCTGCTGGCCGAAGAATCCCGCTGCGTCAAAGAATGGGCGCGCCCTACCGCCAAAAGCCGTGAGGGGGGAGGACTTTGTCGGCAGTTCGCGCTGACCCATCGCAAAAGCGCGTAGTGTCGGCGTCGTCACGGCGGAGAATGGGACAGGCTTGCGCAGGATCATGGCCGCGATGATGGCGTCCGGTATGGAGATCCCGGACCGCGTCCTGAGACCCGCCTTCACGGACTCAAGCACCAATGGTTGTGGCACTAATGCATTAGCGCACAAGTTGATGCATTGCATGATTCATTACCCCCAACCCATTACTGCCAGTAACTTAGGTTGGTAATGCATTACCTTGGGTAAGGGCTTATGCGGGCCAGATTCCGCTGACCACCTTATGTAACAGTGCCCGGCCATCACGGACCTGCCAAATTCAGCTAGGCAATCCCCGGACCATGATCTAATCAGTCAGAGCTGATCTGGATCAACAAGATAATTGATCATCACCCCGGCATCCTGTATTTATTGATGAAATTTGATCACTGATGGCTAAGTTCCCAGCCTGGCAGTTTATTCCCACCTTCTTGCGGCAAACCCCGAGCCTACCCAAAACAAACAATATTCCCACGCCCCTCGGGAAAATAAAAATAAAAACAATTGACTCAATCAACCAAAAGAACTGTGACCTGAGAGGATCGAACTGACCCCCCACCTTCTTGCGGTAAACCCCGAACCTAAAACAAAACAATCTTCCCACGCCCCTTGAGAAGATAAAAATAAAATCAATCAACCGAAAAAAACTATGACCTGAGAGGATTGAACTGTTGACCGGGGCGTGGCAACACCTCAGGTTCGCACCTTCAAGAAGTGTTGCCTAAAAAGGGAATTCCACTACTGATACATGTCATTTTCGACCTCCTCTCGCTCGTATGCCAGCGCCTCTGCCCACCTCAAACTGTCCCTGTCCACCTCAACCACAATCTCGCCCTGCCCGGATATATCCTCCCCGGCCAGATACTGTGCTGCTCGCGCCCGAATTGGCCCCCAATCCCTCCGCAATCTTTCACATGTCCTTCGCTCCCTATCCGCCTGCTCCAAAGCATACGCCCGCACTCCCTCTTCCACCACGGGGTTAATTGGCACTCCCGATCCCAGCATTACGGTCCGCTCAGATGCCTTCCGTATCCACCTCTGCTCTGCCCACGCACCGTACTCAATTGTCCTCCGCATCTCCTCCTCCACAAGTATGAGCTCCTCTCGCCACCGCCTTGATCTTGAGTATGCCTTGCACCACTCAACGCGAAGCGCTGTAAACATTTAGCGACTTGTCGCTACTGCAAGTACCACTCACCCTCGTGCAATTTGTCGTCAGTCTCCTTGTCCGAAAACGTATACCAGATCCAAGACAGCGTGCGGTGTGTTTCCCCAGACACCAAATCTTCCATGTGTGCAATTCCACCTTCCTCCGTTACCTCCCCCGCCTCCCTTAGCCGCTCCCGTTCCGCCTTCTCCTCATCTGTCAATGCCCGCTCATTTAACGCCCTCACATCATCCTCCGTCAAGACCCTGTACTGCTTCTCCCATTCCCCATGGCCCTTCAGCTTCAGCAGGGCTTGTCGCGAGTATCGGTAGCGTAGTTTTGAGCCGTGTATTTTGAGATTAAGGAGACGTAGAATCCCTTGACCGCGTGTGAGCGCACGCTGTCCGGACCAGTTACGAACCTTGAATTTTGTTGTTGCGGTCCGTGTTCGCAGGCCGCCACGCAGCACGTCCAGCGACTCCCCGGCCTCTCCGTCACGCAGCCTCGCTTCGACCCCATCCAACCCCCTCACACAAGCCTTTACACGCATCTGCTTTGTCGCCAGATCCGATGGCATGAACAGCCGTATACCTTCAGGCTCCTTCCCCCCCGTATCCCACGACACGCGCTGCGATGGCGTGAGGTATCGCCGAATGTTGGGCATGTAGGTCTTTTGAAGTTTCCTAAATGCTTTGATGCGTGCGCGTAGAATTCCTCCGGCTCCTCCTTGAAAACTTCGCGCGTTACCTCGTTGCGCATCTTGATCTCGTGCTCCGGCTCAATACCCAACGCTTTCGCGCGGTCGAGCTCGATTTTCCAAACTTTCTCAAAGCGCGGTTTCACCTTCTCCTCGTACCAGTTTCGTGAATAGAAGTGAATGAGCTGCGCTCTCTTGGGATAGGTGGGCCCGGTGTTCTGCACTGCACCAAGCAGGTCCGCAAACAACTCCTTGTTGCTCTGGTCTACGCTTCGCCCGGTGCGGCAGTACCAAGCGGCGATTCGCTGTTGTTTAATAAAATTCAAATCATGCAAACTAATACGGTCAAAAGTTTTAAAACAAATACCTTCTTAACATTCTGCACAATGGCGCTGCGCTCCTCGGCTTCTTCCTGCGTGAGCGCGCCCGAACCCGGAACTGTCGCGTCGGGGTCCGAGGGGTCTTCGACATCTTCAAGCAAGTCCTCGTTATCCTTCATGTAGTGGCCGTATTTCAAGATGTAGAGGTTGGTGACTCGGGTGTAGAACGTAGAAAGGCTGGTAATGCCCGCTTCTTGCGCTGCCGCCCACTCAGGCTTACGGGAACTGAAAAACTTCAATTTTGTGCCGTGAATCCATGAGGGTTTCCCCGGCTTCAGCCCCTTGCCCTTCTTTGCCCGCGACCGTTTCTGGCGGGGAGCCTCGCCCGGGGCAACGGGGCGGAGTGGAGCGCGGTTGGCCATTCGAGGTTTCTGTCGCAGTGACTGGTTATGGTAGGAGGATCAACAAAATTGGTCGCCTTCACGTGGGCTGACTTTCCAAATCCAGCGATTGATCATATATAATTAAGTAACCAAGCATGGATTTTGGGCTATACAGTACAAGATGCTCTACCGGAGAATTGCACAAACCCACCCCCAAATATGAATATTTATGCTGTGCATTCGCCCCGAGTAATCTCGTCTCGACGGATCCAATTTTCTTGCTCAATGCAGTTTACGTTCGCCCCAGCCTTTTCTTCCTCTCCCGGCGAAACCAAATCTTAATTGACTTCACAAAGGTTTCAATTACTCGAGGCTTCGGGGCGAAAAAATTACTTACCCTGCTCAGGGTCCAGGTTTGCGCTGCGCGCTGTCGGAGCTCAGCGTTGGATAGCTCCACCGTGGTATCGCTGTGTACCTGCTGCCACTTGACGGCAATAGGCATTACACCATAATTTTGGATGTAATATCCAATCATCCACTCCCAAAAATTGCGCAGGCCACCATTCTGTGCGGCGTCGATGTAATGATCAAGGTGTAATCGCAAAAATCTCGTCTTCGCGGGGTCTGGCCTCGGGATTGGAGGCATTGTTTTTGGCGGTAAGTAGTGGTTGTAGCCGTGGTCGGAGCTAAAACAATTTGTTTTGGCAGTATCCATTCAAGGCTGATGCCAAACAAAGGTGCGGGTGGGCAGAAAATTGGCAAAAACAAAGAATGTATTCGACGTGAGGGAAAGGGTACGGAGGAAGAGCTACAAAACGAGCGCAACTCAAGTCTCAATTGTCCACTTGCATCAGCTCCGCTGCCGCCGTACGCCGCGCACTCTCCCATTTTTCCGCCGCCTTCCGTGCAAACTCCGTCGCTGCCTCGAAACCATGTACAACGTGAAGCGGGCCGTGTGCAACGGCACTGAATGCGTCATCAAGCTGGTGGTTTATTGAACCATCGACACCGCAATAAAAGGCACCATCTCGTCGGACAGCACCCGATACGGTGGTGGTGGGGACGACGGCGCTGGAACGGGTGGAGGTTGATGCAATCGTGTTTGAGCGCGGCACTGCGCGGGAGATGCTCGAGGTCGACGCCACCGCGTTAGGAAGCTGGGGGTCGCGTCCCTTGCCCTTGGTACTAGCGGGTGCGGGACCCTCAGTGCTTGCTGAAAGCGATGTCGCAGAGCTGAGGGTAGTCGATGTAGGTGGGGATGGTGCCACGCTGCTGGGCGCTGGGGTAGCTGCGGATGCGGGTGGGGTGTCAGGATCAAAGAGTGGGGCGCCTGAGCGCGGAGCACCATCAGAGTCGATATCATCATCCTCCGAGTTAGGAACAGGGGTGAGGCCAGGCGCAGCAGTACGGTGAGTGCCGTGGACGGCAGATTGTCGACGAGCTGTCCTACCTTTGCTGGCTGTGCGCGATGGAGGTGCTCGATGATTCTTGCTGCTAGGGCGAACAACTTTGATTGTACCGGATGCGCGTGAAGGAGTCGCCTGCGCGAAGGTGCTCGATGCCCGCAGAGCAGGAGTGGTGCGTTCTTTCTTGACTTGGGAACCGCCCTCAATCTTAATCTTCACCACGCCAACAAGAGCTGGGTCGTCTGGGAGCGGATGATCTGGGCAGTTGTCCACATTGCATCGGGGAGAGTGCTCCGCACATCGTCCATGCTTGTGGAAGCAATACGCAGCCCAGATGCGCAGAACCTCCACCCATGTATCAATTCCCGCCACAACGTCCAACTCGGCGTCCTCAGCTGGCTTGGCGTGGAGGCATTCAGCTCTGAGTGGGATGTCAAAATCAGAAATCAAGTCCAGAGAAATGTACACACTTGCGGGTATAGACGGCCTCCTCGCCGATACTAAAGAGAACCCAGTATCTCTTGTTTTTCCACCTCGAGAAGTCCAGGTGACTACCCCAGTTATCGCCCAGCATCTCGGGGATGCGGCATGGAACAAAGTCCAGAGGGGGCGGGTGAGCGGCAAGTCTTTCAATTGCAGGCGGGGTATATGTATCGGGCAGCATGATGGTGGCCGATGAGGGAGAAGGAGGGAGAGCGACTTGTGTGACAATTGAAGTCACAAAGGTATATGGATGGCAAGAACACGATCTCATTAAGTACTCACTGGATTGCACAGGCGTGAATCTTGTACATATGAAACACAGTTCCCGTGTTATTCACTCAGAAGAAAATTGTTCGCAAAATAGGTGAATAAACAGTTCAAAATTAATTCGCCAGCGCGGGTGCCTCCTCTGCCGCCCGTGCTAGACGCATCTGCTGAATGTATGCACGGCGTTCCTCACGGCTAAGAAGTCATTAACATCGGGCTAAATATTAGTAAGTGAATAGACTTACAGCCGCGCCTTTTTCGCCGCGCGCTCACGGTCTTGCCGGGCCTCCGCGCGTGCCTCTCTGGCCTCTTTGGCAAGACGCCATGCATGTCTGGATGCCATTAACAAAATATTCTTATAAATCTGATGGTGCGTACTTCTCGCGATACTTGCGCGCAGATTCAAGTCGTACTTGCCTTCGAGCCTCTTGCTCTTCGGGGGGAAGTAGATGCTCACGCGCACGCAACTCCGCCATGCGAGCACGGGTTTTTGTGTTGCGTTCTTCACGATGCCTGTTTTTGTTTGGTGAGAATGGGAAGTTCTGCATAAAAAGGCCAAACCGCGCATGGTATTGCGAGGAATTGAAGTTTTGCATGAAACGGCGGTCTTGGTCTGAGTTTTTGGCAGCTTTAGCATGCATGATGAGGTGGTCGTAAAGGAAAGGACAAGATTGATCTTGAGAATTATGATGCCATTGGGTATCGGATGGGTACGGAAAGAAAACAAGTGCAAAGAAGAGCAGATATTTGTTTTGTGCGGGTGATTCTGTGATGTTTTTCCCGCTCACTTTCCGACTGTCGACTTTGAGACCAGATAAAAAATGTTTGGTATTACTGGTACAAAAAAGAAAAAGGAAGGTGCTAAGAAGTTGTGCCGTCCGTAGCAGTTCCCCACCCGTTGCCCGTTCCCCATGTGTGGTCCGTCGTGGAACGATCTGGAGTTGGTCCCCACCCGCTGCCTGTTCCGAGGTTTCCACACTGCACAGTGCGGTTCCCGCAGCCATACGCAGTGGGCATCGCTTCCCATCCGCAGCGGCTCGGCTCCCAGTTCGGGGCGCGTAACCAGGCCTCGCGGTCCGCCACAACCTCAGCTGCAAAAATAACTCATTATGTAATTGGCAATCATTGCCCATGTTGCGGTACTGACCTTCACTGATTCCGAAAGCGATGGCGAGGGAGAAAATATGGTGATCCTGAGCGATGGTCGCAGCCAGTTGACGCTGGGCCCAGGTGGAATTGTAGTGCGCTTTGTTGGATGAGTAAAGTTAAGTGGAAAATAAGGAGCACACACCAGTTGGGCGCTTCTTAGCACTCATCTTTGACTTGGGCATGACGGGGGGAAGGCAACAAGTCACCGGGTGATAGACCCGACACGAGGGACGACGTTGGGGTGCAAAGAAAACAAATGCAAATAAAGGAAGCATATTCTTTTGTTCGGGGTGGTGCGGAAGGGCCGGGGAAGATTGGGAAAGCATTATGATGTGCCGCACTGCCGATTGGGTGCAAAGAAAACAAGTGCAAATAAAGAAGCACATTCGGGGTGGTGCGGAAGGGCCGGGGAAGATCGGGAAAGCATCATGATGTGCCGCACTGCCGATTGGGTGTAAAAAAAAACAAATGCAAATAAAAGAAGCATATTCTTTTGTTCGGGGTGGTGCGGAAGGGCCGGGGAAGATCGGGAAAGCATTATGATGTGCCGCACTGCCGATTGGGTGTAAAAAAAACAAATGCAAATAAAAGAAGCATATTCTTTAGTTCGGGGTGGTGCGGAAGGGCCGGGGAAGATCGGGAAAGCATTATGATGTGCCGCACTGCCGATTGGGTGCAAAGAAAACAAGTGCAAATAAAGAAGCACATTCGGGGTGGTGCGGAAGGGCCGGGGAAGATCGGGAAAGCATCATGATGTGCCGCACTGCCGATTGGGTGTAAAAAAAAACAAATGCAAATAAAGAAGCATATTCGGGGTGGTGCGGAAGGGCTGGGAAAGATCGGGAAAGCATCATGATAATCTGATGCAAACAAATGATAAGAGGTAAATAGCTGTCAATAGCAAGGTGTGCATCTTGGGTCAGCTGGAAGGGGTAAGCTGAAGGAGATGGCATCATGAAATCAACTGTGATGTTGAAGCCATCAATATTGATCTGATTCTATCCAACATCAGAGGATGGCAGGCCAAATGGGGAATCTTGATGCAGTATTAAGTAATAAATTGAATAAAAACTGCTGGTGCCCAATATATATATTCTTTAAAAGCAGTTGTCCAGGGTAATGCATTAATGCCCGACTTACTGACAGTAATGTGTTGCACCTAATGCATTGGCACATGCATCATCTTGTGGGTGTAATGCATTAATGGTACGTATATTACATACTCAAGACCACCTGCAAGCGACATCTTCGGCTGCGCCAATTTGGCGCGACGCGCCCTCTCGGTCACCACCGCGTTGGTCAAAACGAAACAAGCAGGCTTCAAAGCCTCGTAGATCTCGGGACTGGTGACGCAGACCTCGATCTCGTCCGTCGAAAACGCGTACAAGGCCTTCAACGGCGCACCTACGTCCGGGACTTCCGCGTCCTTCGCCTCAGCAGCCGCATGAGCCATTTCCGTCAGGAGACCAGATTTCATGTTCTCGGCCTCTGTGTGGACGTTGTACACGTTGCGGATGGTGAACGAGGGGGTGGTTTTCTGCATCGGCGGTGGCTCTAGAGTATGCGCGTCGAAGTCAAAATTGGCGGCGTAGGGGACGGTGGTCTTCGCGTGAGGAAGCTGCTCTCCGGCCTTGTAAAGCTTCACTTGCATTGCGCGAAAGATTGCTGGGCGGTAGGCGAAGTGGAGGGAAGCGAGATGAAAGCTGAGGTCAAGCCGTGGCTGCAAATCAGCCACGTGATCGAACCGCTAAACTCCGCTCGGCGACTCAGTAATATTTATTTATTCAGCTCTGACGCCCTCTCCACACTCTATCTAGCGCTAGGCCCCCTCGTGCCTCGGGGACCCAGCTAGCAACTTTATTTTGCGGACATCTCAAACCAGGTCCAACTTACTCACATCACTCATGGCCAGCAATGTCAAAATAAGTTCAGCAGGCAATCCTCAAAGCAAACTGTGATTCTAATCCTATCTGATCTCTCGCTGACTTCTTATCACAAATACAGAGCTCAAGTCAGCTGTATTTCGAAGCATCACCAAAGCATCACTATCCTGCGCTTACAGGATACCCCGATATTATGACCTAGGCAACTCAGCAACCCCAACGCTTGATCCGGCGCTAAATACGGATCGGTAAGGGTAACTCAGTTTCCGTATTTCCCTCACCAGATCCTGGCAGTATGATACATCATACCTTGTAAGTAGCGATGTGCCATGAGACATCACGACCCTCTAGTCAGAGGTCCGCCGGATACATCACCGTAGAGATACATGTCCATGGAGGTACAGGGCTTGCTAGCACTGAACAGCTGCCAGGCCTGTCATCTGAGGATCAGCATCCTGGGTGTCGTCGTGATGTACGATGAGCTCACGCGTCCGGATTCAGAACACAGTGATCAACAGCTCTCGACGCCGTATGCGATGATGAGCGCAAAACATGCACCAAATATTTTGAGAAAAATATACATTATAGACCTAATGGGCGGTGTACATGGGACCACAAACCTAAGGTAAGTGTGTACAAATGGGTACATAAAACGGAAATTACAGAAAAATTGCATCCACATATCGTTGCTACATGCGCGCGTTCCAGACAACATCCGGGCACGCGGCCCACCCCAGCGTATCGCCGGACATGCTAAAGGGGGGGATGAGGCAAGGCGAGGGTCGTGAACTGGGAAGCAGCGTGCTCGCAAATATTGCGGTGGTGGAGCCAGCGCATCCGGTGCGAGCGCAGAACACCACGGAGGAGGTGCCTCTGACGTGTCAGGCACATAAACATGCAGATGCATAGGATATCATGTACCTCCACGCGCGCGCTAGCGCAGTACGCCGGCGCGGGCAATCGCGAATGATATCGACGGCCACCCTCCCCCCGCGTTCCCTGCCCACATGCACCACTCAAATATAAACGAGCCCACATACCTATGCGAACACCCCAACACAATCTGCGCTGCCGCATTCATCGAAGTTCTACGCCGTGCCCGCACCCGCTCCCGCCCCCGCGCCCTCCAAATTGCCGCGGTCGTCGTAGGCATGGATAGGCAGGGGGAGAGGGCTGGCAATGCCCACGTCGGTGCCCGTCGACCCCATGCGCATGGGCCGGCGAGGGGAGTGGCCCCGAATGTGAGTGGGAGTGGGCGTGGCCGGCATTGTACTTGTCGTACTGCTGGCATGCTGCGGGTGCGATTAGTCGTGTCGCCCATGCTTGCGATTGATCGTGTCGCCCATCCTTGGGCTTGGTCAGTGCATCCGCACGGCGCCCCGTATTATACGGCCATATATTCGGTGTCGACGGGGAATGCAGCAGCACGGCCGGGGACATGACGGGCGCCGTGGAGCACTACCCCTTATGCGGTTCCCCGCCTCGAGCACACTCTGTGCGAGCCCGGCAGGATGAGGAGGGAAGGCGCTTCGATGCCAACCCTCGCGACATTCTGAGATTGAGGCGCATTGTGCTTGTTGAGCACCAAATAAATCAGAAAGGTTGCCTGGGAGGCGACGTGTATGCACGAGGAAGCTTCGAGCGCGCGAGTACGAAGAGGGGAGAGATGCGGGGAGGGTTAGGAAAATGATCGATAAAAGATATTGTGAGACAAGGAGACGCACCACAAGTCGCGCAGGCCGGGACCCTGCATCTCCCTCATCCTCTCCCCGCTATGGATCCGTCTTCTGCTACTCCCTGAGGCCACGTTCTACGTCCTGTTTCTGCGTTATGGATCGCTTGTTCCGGTATTTATGGGGGTGATAGCTCAAGAAAGCGTCGGGGGAATCATTGTCGATACACTGGTGATTGAGAGCGAAAGGTGGGCCTTGAAACGAGCTTGGGATGGAGTTTGGGGTGAGCAAGGACGCTGCCAGAAGAGACATAACGGACAATCATGCGGTTGATATTGGCTGAAAGTGGAGGCGGGCAGTCGTCGAGAGGTTTGTATTGGATTTGCGGTTCGATCGAAGCCAAGGGAGTCCGAAGAGCGCGGTTTGCAGTGACCGATGTGTAGGGTTCTGTTTATAAGTCCGGTTAATAAACATGTTTTTAAACACCGGTTTATAAACCCGGTTTATAATGGTGGGCCAAAAAGGACCGGTTTTTAATTCGCACAGCCACAGGGCGGTGATCTCCAGAAGGTTGGTGGTATGCCGGCCGGGTGTGAAATTGGCTTGCCAAGGTGAACAGCGCCGAACTATCACAACCGTGCGTGTCCTCGGCACCTGGTGCAACATCGCTTGACTCGCATCGGGACGGCGTGGACATTACAGTTCCATTTTCCCGAGATTTACTAGCGGACAAGGCCATCCCGGGTGCGGATCAGATTAGAAGAAGAAGTCTCGGTAAGTGGTCGCAGAGGAGTGCGGGAGTCGTAGAAGGGGGCAGCAAAGGCTCACAGAGGAAGCGGTGGCAGGAAGAAGTCGAAAAACTCGAATTTTAGCCGATTTTAGGGGCGGTGTTTATAAACATGTTTATAAACAGCCTGTTTATAAACCAAAATTTATAAACCGTTTATAATTGCCCCGGGAATTATAAACAGAACCCTACCGATGTGGCGGGAGGAGAGAGAGATCACGATGTGACTGCGTGACAAATGGCCGATAGGGGCTGAATCAAACGGAAGTTTCTTCGACGTTTGGGCTCCTCTGCTCATTTGAACCAATTCTGTTTCGATGAAAAGTGTTATACTTGTCCCTAAACTCATCTCCCGCAGAGAGTGTCAAAAAGTATTTGCATCAATTATCAGCGATTTCAAAGTTCTACCGCGCCAGGGCTCAGAACACCTCAACAAGATGCTTGGACCATGCAGAACAAGCGAATAGACCACTCCGATTCTTCCCATACTAAAAGGAACGAAAAATCTTGACAAAAATTATCAGTGACTTTTGAAATTGGCCCCTTGATGCATTACTGACAGTGTCGAAGTTTTGGCAGTGAGAGGGTGTGGAAAGTTCTTTTCCGAAAAAGTTTCAGTTCGGCAGCACCGGCCTAGTACGGCCTTTAGTCAGTGTTCGACTCGGTCAATTGTTGAGTACCAAATTTTCCGAATGGCTTGCAGGCCACGTCCAGGAGCTTCAGAAATGGTGTTAGAGTGTTACCTGATCATTTGTGGAGCCCAGCAGCGGCCAAGAGGTGCGGTGAGTGACATTTTCATTCCAGATCAAAACAGGGTGATTGGGCATTTAGGCCGCCTGCGTTGGAATTTTGGGTTGCGGGAGCTGAAAACTAAATAGTATGATTTGAACATGCTTCCTTTATGTAAGAAAAATGCAGTTGCATCGAATTGGCGGGTGCATTGAGGTGGTCCAATCCAACTATCAGCGCCTTCGAAAATCTAGTATAGCGGATCACCAGAGGCTCGAATGACAATTTTTAAACCACGTATCCCAAGCGTCGGACCCCTCCGATTACGCTCGTCACAAACGAAGGGAAAGATCGCGTAAATTGAGGTCAGTATATTCAAGTATCAGCAATTTCGAATATTGACTATAGCGCGACATCCAGACCTCGAATGACCATATTTAAAGCACATAGGAGGAGGGCCAGAGCCCTCCAATTATCCTCATAACAAAACGAAGGAGAAATACCCGCATTAGAAATCAGATTTTCGTTCGCGATCACCACAGACTAATTTGGGATTATGCCGGACTGCATTATCGGGTCGGAGAAACTCGAGAGCCAGATAATATGGTTTTATTCTGATTCTTAAGTACTGAAAGGACACAGCGCTATCGAAACGACGGGTTACTGAGGACGCACGGAGATTTACGTACTGGAATCAAAAAAGCTCTTTTGAAGCGTCCGCAGTGCACAGGGGTAACTGGGTTCAGACCAAAGCAAACGGAGAACATGTAGTGAGCTCGAAACTCGGTTGTTGCGCTACAGGAGCGATTGGGGGAATCCAGAGGGTTGGGGTAATGAAATTCCGCTAGAACTAAGGCATTAGTTTGATTGGAAGGCGTGAGGGCTGAGCTGGCAATTATCGAACATTGATACTAGATCATAGATGGGCCTGAGAGAAAGTAGCACTGAATGCAGGTGGAAGCCCAGCGTGCCATTATGGATGTGGATGCCAACAGCAGCAGAACACGAAAGATGAGGAAGGATCGTCATCGAGTGTTGCGACACCAGAATTGGACGCGTAGGAGGTGAGTATACGAGGAGCGGGAGCGTTGAGGTAGACCGACGACGGCGAGGGCGGTAATTGTCAAGCGGGTCGGGATTCCGAGAATTGGATCATTTGGGTCCTCTAACCAGAATTGGGGGATCTAAAGAGGGTGGGGGGTATGCATAGGTCCCATAGAATGGATAAGACAACAGTAATGGACGGGCGAAGGCGGTGGAGCTGGAGGAATCAGAAATTTGCTGCAGGCCTATTTTTGATGCCCAAAGCGGAAAGACGTGGCACGCGAGTGCAATTGGGGGTCCAGGAAATTTGGCTATACACTGAGGAGGTTATGCAAGACCAGAGAACCAGCGGAGGTCCCACGCAGAGATTTTGCCCAAATTTGGAAGCCGAGAAAATGGACGGTGCGAGTGGAATTGAGGCAAAAGGAAGCCGGGGGGAGCGAGGGCCAGGTGCCAGTGGAAGCGGGAGCGAAAGAAGCGAGCCGGGCCGAGGGCACGCGGTACTAACAGATGCAAACACGACCAATCCCCGCCATCAGTTTTTGAGATTTCGCCCCAGTCACGTGCGCCCAGAAAGGCAATTCGCGTGTCATGTTTGTTCCATCGCCGTTTTGAGCTGAACCGGCGCGTCAGCTCGTCTCGTGTTTGTGCCACAAATAATAGCTCTCTCTCTCCTGTCCACCACCTCTCCGCACAACCACCCTCTTCCTCCACACCACTACGGCGGACCCTCAACCTATTGACGCGACATTAAGGCCTCCCCGACACTATCATACGTGTCTTTGTGTACACGGTGAATTTATGCCACCCAGCTCCGCGTTCGTGTCCACCTTCCGTTTATAACGGTCAGTTATGGTGCCTCGGTACGTAGCTCATCCGATTCAGATTTCGGCCTTTGCGCATGCGCGGCACCGCAACGACGACGTCGCGTCGCGTCGCAGCGGCATTATTCCCTTGCCTGCCGCCGCGCGCGGTGGCATGGCCTGGGTTTTTCTTTTCTCTGCGATGATATGTACTGCAAGTTCTGGCATACATATAACCTATGTACCTATGTTCGTACACCTTGAATACACTCCTCTGTCAATCCTCCGTGTCTGTGAAATTGTTTGAAAAATGCGAGAGAAAATTACTTTGAGTGAGTGGGGACTATGTACATAGCTCATTTCTCTGGAACGGCACATTGTTCAAGAACAATGGTGGTTTGCAGCCCTCGCGAACCAGTTCGCAATAAAGATACTACGTTTGGTCGCGAAACAAACATGACACGCGAATTTCCTTTCTGGGCGCACGTGACTGGGGCGAAAAGTCGCCAACTCCCGCCATCAACCGAGAGCGCCACCATCGCCGCCAAGCGCATGCGCCCAGGATAGCAGGTGAGAGTATTGCATATGGATACCGGCCTTACTTCCTGTTATAGATGCGTCTCTAACGTGATACATCAGCCTCAACTCTAACTGGAGCTCTTGATGTATCGCCCCGCATCTCTTATCACAGTTTTTTTATCTATCATAATAGCACTATGCGCTGTTTCCCTTCGGTGTCTTTATGCCAAGCTAAATCGAGAATCGTGGCCAAACTTACCTTGGCCCTTCTGGTGTGCTTGCCTGTCCCTTGCTTCTGAGATCCTGTTCTGACCGGCCTTGGATTCATTGATCATTCACTGCAGGTGGGAGGCTGGCTTCCACTTCCGTTATATCCTATATTGACCCTGTCTCCTGCGTGTGTCTTGCTTCTAGATGCTGTCCTGCATAGGAGTAGACGACGAATATGCTTGAAGACATACACCCACTCAAATAAGATTGCTGATGAATACTCCCACAGACACCCGGACTCGAGTGAGGAATTCAACCGCAAAACTCTCTTTGGTTGTCTCCTTAATAATTTCGCACTCCCAAGTGTATGAATGTTCGACAGAATCAGGTCGGATTCCAAATCCCACCCCGGTGATTGGTGCACTGATTTCTGACTTCGTCGTATCCCCCGGGGAACTACCACTTTCTGTTCAAGACAGCGACCATTCCGTGGACCTGCAATCCGACTACTAAGGTGTCGCACCAGCGCTGCTAGGCCTTCCTCTCGGCCTTGGTGCATGCCTTATATCCTTCATGCAGTGAAAAAAAATTGAGCATTGGCATACCATCGCCCGACTCCAAATCCGACGATGACTCTGCCTCAATATTTCGCCTCAATGAATTGTACCTTTCTTTCACCTTGGTGTGTTCCTTATATCAGTTCTTTTGAGTGATTTTTACACTCGCCACTCAGTTGGGATGTCAGTGGAGAATTATAAACAGCGCCAAATGAAGCGGCGCGTGCCTGGTTCGAGAAGTAGGATCAGCTCATGAGGTGGAGAAGGGTGCGGGGGTTTTAGTGCTTGCTTTGTGCACTGCCAATTACAACCCTCAGAAGCCGACGTTAGGGATTCGGACCGTGCTGCGTAATATAGGAATAGAAACCCAACAAAGTCCCCGGGTTTTCACCGATGGACTCCACCAGACTCCACTCCTGGGGCTCAGGTGCATGCGCATTCCTCAAAATTAGTATTAATTTTTTGCTTCGGCGTGAGCATGAATGATAGATACGGGGCATGTCCGTCTCGGTAACCCAGACGTTCGCTGTGGGAATCCATCGGGGTGATTGACAGCGGAGTTTCAAAACATACCCACACTAACGTCTGGGGTATTCCGTAGGATCTCTGCACTAAGTACAAGATGATCCTCCGCTTCGCTCCGGAATAGTGTAAGATAAATATAGTTGCAATTCTTGTTGCAGGCCGGATTAAGGCGAAAATTCTCCCGTATAAGTGCTTAAAAAGGAGACGGGATAGGAGGCAAACTTTAATCTCATGCCGCTGTTAATTTCCACCGGGAAGTCAGCGCCACTACAGGATTGTTTCGAGATGAAGCCGGAGGTTTATTCATTTGCCTTGTAAGAAATGTACTTCAGGGATGTGCAAGAGTGCAGAAGACTCTGTACAATCACAATGTCGGACCGTTGCATCAAGAGTTTTCAGTGGTGATTGGCCCGGAGGCAACACGCATAGATGCGTGAACAGAGTCAAAAAAAGACACAAATCTTGATACCCTCAGGCTAGGAGAGGGAGAGCATATAATCACGAGAGGTCCCCAAGAGCAAAAGAGGCGATGATATTATCAGACAACTCCACAAAAAAAAAAAAAAAAATCCAGAACTGCAAGGAACAGTAGCAACAGGAAAGAGGCATCGGATGGTCTGACGAAATGGCATTGAATAGACCCGTGCCGGGATGGAGGTAACCAAGAATTGCACAGCAGACAGCTTGAATCCTAGTCCTTAGCGGTAGACAGAGCAGTCGAGAAATCCGATCGGATACAGGATTGATCTTGGGGATGGGCAGAGGGAGCGAAAAAATGGCGTCCAAAATGAGAGCAGGACAGAGTTTATATGCCAGGTATCTTGCCGGAAGGACTACATGGTCTCACGGCAAGATGTCTAAATCACGCTATGCCGGAGGCTCCAGCAACTGCGATCCACTGCGGCCTGTCGAGAAAGAACTTCGCAAGAACTTCGCAAGGGTCAGCTGTTGCATCGGAAATGAAAAGGCCGCATTAGAGAACAGAGAAAGTCCAGTACAGATGGAGTTAGCCCCAGAGAACGAGCAGAGGAAAAGCAAAGGGAGGATGTGAAGAAACTGCCGAGGGGATACGTGGCCTCTCGGGCTTGTCTCGGCCGCACGATTACTAGTAGAATCATGCTGCCGTGGGCAGCAGCGAGTGATCTGCTGCGTCCTGTCCAAAAAAAGCTGCGCGCTGGTCAGCTGTCTAATTGCAAATGAAAAAAGCTGTGTTGAAAAGCGGAGAAAGTCGTGGACAGAAGGGGTTAATCGAAGAGCAGAGAGGAAGAACAAAAGGAGAAAGGCTACATGGGGATACAGCACAGCCGAATGAGCAAAATCTTAAAGAACGGTTAATGTTTTGAAACTCCCCTGTCAATCAACATGTCCGCATAGTATGCGGCCCGGTCTTTTAGAGTTTTCTCCCGCGTGTTGAACACCACTTACAGTATTCGCATCCTCCCCACTTCTGCCGATGTGCGAGGTAACTGTCCAGGTGTTGTGCTTCTCAACCTCCGAGACAGCCCCGCAAGCCGTCAATGAGCAGAATCGCCCTTCACGTGAGGCTGCTTCTCGAGGCTGAGCCTTTGCTCAAAATGCCCATATGCACGCCCAAAGACAGTGATAAAAAATGGTTCAGTTCTCCTCACTCCTCGCCTTATGTCTTGTTGCTACGCTCGTCACCGCCGGGCCCTGCGACATCTATGCCTCCGGCGGCACACCTTGCGTCGCGGCACACAGTAGCACCCGTGCGCTGTTCAACGCCTTCACTGGGTCCCTTTACCAGGTGAAACGCAGCTCCGACAGCACCACACTGAACATCGCGCCAAAATCCGCCGGGGGTGTCGCCAACGCGGCCGCGCAAGACTCGTTCTGCGCTGGCACTACCTGCGTGATCACCACCATCTTCGACCAGACCGGCCGCGGCAATCACCTCACCCAGGCTCCCGCTGGCGGCGCTGCTAGTGGTCCCGACAATCTGGCCTCCGCGACTGCCGCACCAGTCACGCTGAACGGACAGAAGGCGTACGGCGTCTTCATCGCGCCCGGCACTGGCTACCGCAATGACGCTACAAATGGCATCGCCACGGTCAGTCTTCTTCCTTGCCATGATATACCTCCGTGTACTGACGGTGACAAATTTCTTCAAGGGTGACGCTCCGGAGGGCATATATGCGGTCCTTGATGGCACGCATTTCAACGGGGGCTGCTGTTTCGACTATGGTAATGCAGAGACCTCGGCGCACGACACGGGCGCCGGACACATGGAGGCTGTCTACTTTGGTACCGAGTCGTTCTGGGGCACAGGCTCCGGCAGCGGCCCCTGGATTATGGCTGACCTCGAGAACGGCCTGTTCTCCGGACAGAACCCGAAGAACAACCCTGCCGACCCGACGATCAACTTCCGTTTCGTCACGGCCATCGTGAAAGGCGAGGCAAACAATTGGGCGATCAAGGGCGGAAACGCTGCGTCTGGCTCGCTGTCGACGTTCTACAGCGGCCCGCGTCCCTCGGGCTACAACCCGATGCACAAGGAGGGCGCCATCATCCTCGGTATTGGCGGCGACAACAGCGACAGCGCGCAGGGCACCTTCTATGAGGGCGTTTTGACATCTGGCTTCCCGTCCGACGCGACCGAAAACTCGGTCCAGGCCAACATTGTCGCAGCTAGGTACGCCGCCTAAGTCTTCGCCCGGAAAAATTGCAAGAGCACTGCGCATCACAACATGTAAATGTAGTCTATTGCTTCCCTGTCTTCTATGCGCCGTAAATACAAAAAGGTGTCAACCCAGCCAAACTACACATTCCTCTCTCTGAGGTGTTTGCACTCTGGCCCCTGGGCAAAGGGACTTACAGTCTAGTCTCTTATGAATAGACACTATAACAGTTTGACCTCCAAGTGGTCAGTTTGGTATACTTGCACTCTGAGCCAAGGTCTTTGGTCTTTGGATCAGGTCTCTCTGATGCCACCAAAATTGTGCAAAATTGATGCCTATATTCACCCTCACCCTTGGCCTTCATGTACAGAGTGTAGCGCGATGAAAATGGGATTCCATAAATAATACTTTTAATACTATTACTGTAGTATTACGACCATTAGTTCACGGGGTGTCACCCGTCACCGCAAAAGTTCACTGGAACGAAAGTTCACGGCTCGGCAATCAGCCAACAATTGCCTTTTAAGGCAATCCGGCGAATGCCGGAGCGAAATTTTGTGATTTTCTAGGCCTATTTGGGCCAGGAAACTCATTGTCACCCGTCACCAAGTTCAATTAGTTCAGTTCAGAGGTCCCCGTCACCCGTCACCTGAACTAATGGTCGTAATAGTACAGTAGGCCCTCAATCGGACCACGAAGCAGCGTGTGCCAAGGCGTGTGCGGTAATACATTGCCGCGCTTGTAGTGTCTTCCCACCTGGTGTCGACTTCAGCCTCTTCTCCTTTGTCAAACACGCCCGCGCCGTAAGAATGCACTACTATCTCGCTCCAGTGCTTGGAGCATTCTCTGGTCCCCCTACCGGCGCTGACGCGGATACTTGAGTAAACTCAATGATTGTGTGTATGTGCTGATCTAGCGTCTCATCGACAAACACGTCCTCCTCCTCTCCGTTGTCGCCGTCATCGCCACTGCCGTCTTCATCGCCGTCACCCGCTCTCTCCGCCACTCGGTACACGCTCTCATTGCCGCCGCCGCGGCGTGACCACGAGTGAAGTATCCAAGAAGTATCACTTATGTTACCGTATAGGGCTCCAACCGTTTATTTACCGTTTACAGATCTCGGTAAACTAAACGGAAACGGTAGATAAACGTTTAAAACCGTTTTAAACGGTAAGTTTGGGCACATTTTCTTTCCGCCGTTCGTGAGCTTGAGATGAGTTCCGGAAAAACCTCTTCAAGAGGTTCTTTGTTGTCTATAAACCTGAAACACCCTCAAATATCAAAACCTCGCAGTTGGAAGCAGACCATAGGAAAGATTGAACCCGACATCAGGCCGACATGAACATTTGACTCGGTGATGTCATCCGTAAAACCTGGGAGTAACTGCTTTGGTGGCTAGGAGTGTTGAGGATGTAAGATACAGCAGTGCCAGTAAGCGAGAGAGTATAGTCCCCTTTGAATTTGTGTTATTCAAACTCCGCTCTGATGCCGGATATTGCCGGCCGGGTTTCACGCTCGAAAACTCACTTTGGGGCTTGGTGAGAGTTGGATGCTGTCGGGGTGTGTTGAAATCGAACCTTTAAAGAGTCTTCAGAATCCGAAAAGAACTCATATCCCTCTGAAATTTACCTTTCGGCTGGCAACCGTTTAACCCTTTATTTACCGTTTATTTACCGTTTCCAGTCACCTGTACTGTACCATTTCGACCAAGTGTTCATAGGGTGTCACGCGTCGCCTCAAGTGTTCATTTTTTCGCGTGTTCATTTCTCGGCAATCACGCAAAATTTCCATATACGGACGTCCGGCAGATGCCGGACCGCAATTTTTCGTGTTTTCAGCCCAAAAATGTGAGTGTCACCGTCACCGAGGGCGAAAGTGTTCAGTTCAGAGGGCCGCGTCACGCGTTACTTGAACACTCGGTCGAAATGATACAGTAAACTAAACGGTAAATAAACAGAAGAAAACGGAAACGGTTGGAGCTCTAAGGTGGAGAGTGTTGGAAACAGCGGACCGCCCTAGTGGTGAAGTCTGCACAAGGGCAACACAAGGGAGCAGATGACTGAGTCCTCGGATGCTAGCGGCGACGCGTTGTAGCATACGGACCACAAGATCTATCCTGGGACAGGAAGCTCTCTGTCTATACTGACAGTGCACAAGAGCTAAGTGCAAGTTTGGCAAAGCGGCGAAGAGCAACCCACGTGTCCAATGATCGGATCGGGATGGCGGTGTCGGCGGCATCGAGCGGCACTCACGTCGACCAGGTGAGCCGAAACTCTTCTCGAGAAAATTTCCCAATAGTCCGCGAAATGCCGCGCCAATGCGGACTGCTTTCGACTAAAGTTTCGGCCGTTTTCAGGAATCGCGGTTGCCCGGCCGAGGGGCCGGATTTGGGATGCCGATTAACAGCACTAATCCAATAAACAGAAAAGTAATTTGTTAAACGAACAGGAATTTAACAACCAAAACCAAGTAAAATCTACTGGAACAGCGAAACAAGTTCCTCTCCATAATTCAGCTCCAAATCCCCAAGGCTCTGGTTATTGGTGGCCGCAACAAACTTTTTGGAGAACGCCTGCGTCACAGAGGTCTGCGCCAACACTCCAATGATATTCTGCGCCTGCTGAATAATAACGTCCATCGGAGGACGGCTCACGGCGTTGATTCCTGCCTTCGTCCCCACAATCCCTCCCGCGGGGAACAGTGCGATGCGCGCAGCGAGTGCTTCAACATAGTCGCGCAGCTCCGCCGAGGTGTCGAACGCGCGGTTGATCCAGCCGTATTTTTCGGCAGTGACCGCGTCGATGTCCTTCGAAGCGAACACGTACTCGAAAGTACGGCCGCGGCCAATCTCGTGCGCGAGGTACATAGCACCGCCGGCGCCGGGATTAAGCCCGAAGCTAGTCTCGAGCTGCGCGAGGAGGACGGAAGGGGAGGTAGTGGCAAAACGCATGTCGCAGGACATGAGGAATTCGTTACCGATTCCACGAGCACGCTGTAAATGAGAAGTCAGTCAATGGTTTTTGTTGCTTGGAATCGGAAATCACGAACGCCTTCAATGACAGCGATGGTGGCTTGCGGCAGCTGCGTGATGTTCCAAAGTAAAGCCACGGGGAAAGTCATATTCGGGATGCCGGGGTCGAAGAACGGCAGCGGCGACTCTACATAGGTGGACGCATTAGAGCCAAACTGAATATATTGGAAGTCACACATACCATAACCAGGGAGGAAGTAGTTGATATCGATGTGTGCAAGGAAGAACTGCGGATTGGCGCTAGAGAACACAACGACGCGAATGTCCGTATCATTTGCTTGAAGGGTCTCGATGAGATTGGCAAGGTCGGACTGAACGTGCAAGTCAAAGAGGTTGATTTCCGAATAAGTGTTGTTAATGACGACGTTCATGACTCCCGACGAGTTCGTGGTCTGCAGTGTGCCGAAGGAGGGGTACCGCGCCGCAGATACGGAGACGGCGGCAAGTGCTAGAGTTACGAATCGAGCAAACATTGAGATCCTGTGTTGTTTCTGTGGGTTTAGTGGGCGGTGGGTGAATGAATGAACACGGATGTAAACCCTCGCCTTTATAGTGCCTACCTCCTTCAACCACCGAACTCCGCTGTCGTTTCCAAGCTCGCCGAACCCTGGCCGAAGCAATTGAGCAGGGCTGAGTAAGTGCTGCCGCTCGTCCCCGACCGGCGATACCCGATTCGCGGTTTGGCGTTGAGTTTGATGAGGAGTTACAGTACTTAGTTGGCGGAATAATTATCGTCGAGGGCCTCAACAAGAGTCAGCGAAAAAAAATGGGGGGAAGACTCGGCCAGGCGAGCAACGCGTTCGTGGTATTTCCTTTTTCAGATACAGCTACACTCAAACGATGGGTCAACGAGTACCTCCAGAGACCGCCAGATAACGCAGAGCTCTTGATGAATGGAGACATTGTGGAGGCCCAGCTTACTTTAACATAACGAGGTACGAGTTAGTTTGTTGTATTCTCTGTCTACGAGAGACTGAGCTTACTTGGGTTTCGACTCGTCTAGAGGTCCGCGAAATTCGAATTTCAAACGACGAAGTTCATGGCGAGTGTATAGTCACGGGCGAGAAACGGATAAGAGGAATGCCACAAAGTCAGCAGGACATTGAGGCCAGCTACACCCGACTGTAAATTTTTCACGGTGGTGGTGAGAAGCAAGCAGGATCCGATCATATCGGACTCCAACAGTCGTGGAATAAAGCATGACCAAATACCGCGTCTCTCTTCCTTCCCACCAGCATGAGCCTCCTGTGCGCGCGAAGAGCAACGGCGGCCCTGCTCGCTTCGCCGCTGGTCCTGCGTCGCTGTATTGCGGCGATCCTACCGTACGTGTAATCCAACAGCAAAAACTCACGCTGAGCAGTCCCAGCGATCCCAAAATTTTGAACGAAGTTGCTCGTCTCCAAACAGTCTCCTCCCTAAATTCATTAAAAATACGCTCCAGCGACTTTATCGATGCCTCTGGTCTGGCACCTCTCGCCGTTGCTTTCGATGCCACCCAGAAACCCAATCAGTTGTGGTACAATCTATCGAAAAAATTCGAGAGCCCGCCCTTTCCTCCGGCCTCCAAGGGGTTTCTCTATTACCACAACGATACCCACACTCCACTAGAAAGTGGTATTCGTCTTCGCCTTACACCAAGTAACAGCCCTTCGTCCTCCTCGTCCTTACTCGCGAGCGGACAAGACTTGATTGCGCCCTCGGGTGCACCCTGGCACATCCCACTGCCTGCCCTAGTGTTGGATCGGATGCACACAGGAATCATCAATCAACTTCTTCGCGAGAATATGGTCACACAAAAGCAGCTCTGGCACTGTCGAACGCTCTTTGGCAAACGATGGAAACAATGGGCGCCACAACTTATCACCCGGCTAACTCAGGAGTTTCCGGCTGACTTCTCGGGCATCCTGAATATGACCGTTGTCGCCGGCGAGGCCATCCATCGTTTGAAACTCGCCCACATCTTCGGGCTTGAGGCGCCGGGGCCGTGGACTGGTATGTCTCTTCTCCAATCCTTTCTTCTTGCTTTTTGGGTGTCCAGACATTCGGACTGACATCTATCCTCCTTTACTCAGGATCCGCCATTGTCCGCTTCGAGCCCTCGACGCTCCCAAAGTACGCCGGCAGCCGGGTCCTTCACCTCCGCATCCTCAGAATCGTAACCCCAGTGACGCCTGATACCACCAGACCACGAGATGTGCGGATTGCGAAACCCGAGCCCGGGGCACTTTTGACCACATTGTCTCGCCCCTCATCCCTCACTGTTGATTCAGATACCGACGTTCCCGCCAACGTGGAGGTGAATGCGGACGCGGAGCTGGAGTCCGCACCGTGGGCATACAACATTGATAGGCAGACTGCCAATGGCGAGGCATTACGCGCTTTGTGGGAGGTTCACAATTGGAATCCAAAACCTAGTATAATTGTTCATCCCCTCTGACTCCGCAAAACCCTTTATTTGGAATTATCTTGTCAACGACGTGAGCATCGGAATCGCACGGGTACGATACACCGTTTGCTTGATTGTCCATATTTCCTCTGGTACGGTATGTACGCTTCACTGAGCCCTTTCCGCGACGCTGGAAAGTTTAACCATCTTTAGTGCGTTCTCCAGGCATGCATCCGCCAGCACCAGTAAGCACCGGTCCCGTTCAGCAGATTTGGCACTGACTCTAAAATCATCCTTCTCACGGTGTTCAGTTACGGTTCCCGCCAAACACATCTGTCGTGACGTGCCATGGCGCGAAAGTCCATGGTGTGCGGGATATTGTGTCAACGTGAAAAGACGTGTGGTGCGCTTCGACCCGACACAACAGGTGGCGAAGTCTATCCAGGTGAGTTCACATGACGTACCCATCCGCTGACTCTCAGGGAAGGGCCATCGTCCAGGGTCGGGCGGGACAACTACTAGTATCATACTCTCTGAATAAAGTGGCCCGCATGGATGTTGCTCTTCTCCGTGAATAGAAAGCAATTTATATTAGAGGCCAGGGTTCTGTGTCGGTTGCCGCCCTCATCTGTGCCCCTTGCTATCGATCTGCCATTTACATGATTGACCCTGGGCCTTTAGCGATATTAGTCTGCGGAGACTGAAGCACTGTATAAAGGTAGCCGTCTGCTGCCCGTCATACCCATCTCACTCTATAACCCAGTGTCTAACCCCTTCCACTCACATAAGATGATCTTTTTCAAGCTCTTTCTTGTGAGTCGTGTTCAATTCTGAAAATAGTGATGTATTAATTACTCCCAGACCTTATCCCTCACGGGCGCAGTCCATAGCGCAACCATGAACATCACAGGACCCCACGCCCTTGCTGTACCCTTCTTCAGCGGCGGAAGCGCGTCGATCAACCAGCTCGCCAACGGCGATACCAGGATCTACCACCAAGTTGCCGACGGAAGTATCTGGGAGATTGTCGCCAGCGGGCCGTTCACCAAGCCCGCACTCGAAGCCCAAACACTTCTGGTGCCCGCCGATGAGGTGCACCTTAACTCGCCCGTAGTCGCCACCAGCGTTGACGGCAGTTTTGCGGACGTGAGTAGCAAAATATCATAGGTGATATTGTATTGAGTCGCTATTCTGTTAGGTTCACGTATTCTTCTTCTCGCCTACGTTGGTCGTCAGCGAGTACATCTGGACGAGTGGCATCGGGTGGACCGGCGGTCCCTCATGCACTGCATGCCTCACGACCAGTGGGTTTACCGCGGCGAGTGCGCAGTTCCTCTACGCCGCCGAGAACCTCGCGGCAAACGCCCCGTCCACGCTTAGAGTCGGCTTCAATGGTGCGGAAGCGCCGGGAAGTTTGTCCGAGTTAAATAAGGTTGGAGGGGTTTGGCAGTTGGATTTGATGAGCTGAACTGGCCCAGTCTCCAGTGACTGGAAGTTTGTTTAAATGCTTTTCTGTCCGAGGTCCTTGTGTCACAGTTTTGTCCGTATTTCTACAGTATCCATCGTACCTGAGCTCCGAGTCGTCTTGACGTTTCAATGAAAACATGGCTCCGGCGGAAGAGCTTTGTTTCGTCGAAGGCTGCTCGAGAATGCGTCCAAACGTCATTTTTCTGGGCCGTGCCCAGTCGCAAGTTGGATCCATGAAGCATTCTAAAGAAGATTACACTTCAGTCCTTTGTCTAAACAAATCTCACTACGCCTCCAAACTTTTCTTGCCTCGCATTCCCTCCTCCCTGCTGCTTTTTTGAGAGCTTCTTCCAGACCTCAACCTTGCTTCAACCTAACTCAACCCAGTTTAGCCGACAAGATCACGATGTGCTGATTGCCGAGCGCTGGAGGTATACACGTGGTTCACTGCGGCGGCCTCTTCCCTGCCACACACACGCAATTCTGGCCGCTGGTATCATAGCATCGTGCCTCACATGGATATTGACTCTGCGCAAGGCTCCGTGTCTGATCCTCGCCTTCCGCCTGAACTGGAGCGCCTAATCTTTGAATTCGCGGCGCTTTCAAGTTCGCATCCGCTTGGGATCGCGACGTCTATGCGGGTAACATGGCGCGTTAAAGACTGGTTGGTCACTTTTCAACCTTCTCTTCATGGCACTGATCGCTGTATTGCAGGCTCGAACCCTTACTTTATCGTGTCCTCTACATCTCGTCCCCACACCGGGCCCAATTACACGGCTTCCCTATAATCCCGGTTGAGGTGCTACTACGGGCGTTCACCGTCAGACCAGCCCTCTTCGAGACAGGTGTGGAATGCCTTTTCATTGACCGGACCACGGCACAACATCCCCGGCATGTAGTTGTAAATGCGATCCTCAGCGCACGCCCCGGTATCACCACTCTCCTCCTGGGTTTTCCCCTCAAAGGAATCTCTCTCGAGATCCTGGGTTCTCTTCAGCGCCTGCGTCGGCTTACCATCCACGTCGAAGCCGTGTTCAGCTCCCGTATGAACACTGCAGCACGGGGTCCCCTGGGGATCGACTTTTTGCATCCCGCCTTTCGCAACGTCACTCACCTTGAATTACTCGATTTGTATGACGCAGAAACAGAGTACGCCTTGTACGCCGAAATCATTCACCTACCGTGCCTGTCGCACATCGCCTTCAACAATGCCGCGCTCTGCAGTGACATGGAACCACTATTCCAGACGCACATACGGCTGCACTGCCTGGTGTTCTTGGGGACCCCACTCGAGCTGGAAGGGATATTCCCATGGTCGCACGGCGACCGCTTCGTCCACATCAACCGCGCAGATCATGTGTCCGACTGGTTCCGCGGGGCTCAGACGGGTGAAGATTACTGGGCTCTGGCGGAAGAGTTCATTGCTGCGAAATGTGCAGGGAGAGTCGATCGTCAGTATCAATCTTGAGCTTTGAATTAATACTCAACTGCCTCCAGGCTTACGATATAGTCACTACGTTCCGGGCCCGGCTACACTTAGTCAGCGCGGCTGAGTCTGGCCGATTGCGGGCCCAGTGTAGCCGGCTACACTTACGTACACTTACCTACACTGGGCCCGCAATCAGCCAGACTCAGCCACGCTGACTAAGTGTAGCCGGGCCCGGAACGCAGTGAGTATCTCAGATAGTGATGCGTCTTGGCGAACCAACATGACGTTAGAATAATGCTCCCCGTTCACAGTGCAACTACTTACGGCTGTCCTTATTTCCGGCGGAATTGGATCGCAATTGCCCCGCCATGTTTCCTGCACATCTGCTCCACTCGCTGGTCAGGACGGGCGCTAAACTTGCCATGCTTCGAGACAGGTTCAACAAAATTGTAAGCTTTTTACCATGTTTATTTCTCAGCTTCAACCTGCCTATCTGTCTGCAGGCCTGGCAAGACTGCCTATTCCGTTGCAGCGGTTACCTTCCAACCTTAGAGCCCAACTTTCCGACCATGCTTGGAACCGGCGCCACATTCGACAACAGCCGATTTCGCAGACTTCGCCCTTTACGCAAACCGGTATTCCTTCCTCCCAGCTTTTATTCCAATATCACTTGTTGGATTCATCCCCTCTGCAGACGGGGTTCGACTCCCCGACGTCGCATTCTGCTGTTCTAAGAGTCCCTCTTTTTCCCCCTTCTCCGCATTATACAACCACCCTCTCGCTCCTTCTCCGCTTCATCCGAACTCCCAGGACGCGGACTGGACTGAATCGGTACACCTGTATATCTCTTTCCGAGACTCTGACTATTATTTCCCCGTGTGTGATGGCACGGACCATTGACCCTGCTCGGGCTTGCCGCCGACCCGGGCCTATTCAACCCAATAACCCATCTCAGTACCACCCCATGCCCTGACCGCAACCCACCATGGTTGCGCTTCGAGAGCACCGGCAGGAATAGTCGGGGTTCGACTCCCCATGGTGTCATGAGAAGTCGCACGATGCGCACCGATTTTTTTCTTTGTGTCTGTCATCTTGCACGTTTCCCATCCTGACACCCTCATGCACGTGGCTCGCACTTGACTGAAATGAAAAAAAAAAAACGCATCCATGGACATCTTCAATTTCTCCCGCAATTCTACTCTACCCCAACCCTCCCCCCGCGCGCTTTACATTCGTTCCCTTCGTAATCGAACAACCCCACCACAACCCGCCTCGCCAGTTTCCCATCGCAGTAAGTCCACTTCCAACCCACCATCAACACCGTGCCCTGCCCGCAACCCCCGGCGCTTCGAGAGCAAGAATGGCTGGGGATCGACTCCCCTCGGTGTCAGGATGCTAATTTATGACACGGGATTTTTTTGTGTGTCTATTCAATTTTGTACCATTGCGCCCTACATATATATGTGTGTGTTCAGACTGCCAAGGGGAACGACAATTGTTGCACCCCTCCGGTACTAGTTTCACGCTTGTGCATCAAGCCATTAACGCAACCCACCATCGCCACCGACCTACGTTGGGAGCTTAATCAAGCTCAAGGGTGGTAAAGCTCGACTAGCTCGACTCCTCGCGGTGCCATGTAATCACTGCGGAGCAGCTCCAGAAGCTCGGATCCCCCTCAGGGCCTCATCCCAACTCACACCCAGCAAAAGGAAAAACCACTGAAATCGTACATTCCAATTCCAATCTACTCTACTCTGCCTCCTCATAATCTAACCTATAAGTAACGCGTCCGAAACCCATTACTTGGATCCAAAGTCAACCTTCTTCACAACGCCATAAAATTGTCCGCCCTGCAGTTTGGCGATCTCGAGCTCGAGCGTGCTCGGCTGGCGCGAGCCGTCGGAGGCGGCGAAGGTGCCTGCGCCCCAGGGGGAGCCTGCGCGAGGAAGTGGGATCAGTACGAGGTGCGAGCGGGGTACGCAAAGAGAGGAAGGAGAAAGGGAGAATGTAGCGGCGATATGACGTTGGTGGAGGAGTGTGGGAGCGAACAAGAAGAGGGCGTGGGGAACGGAGGGAAGGAAGCGTGTAGGCGCGTGTGGGTCCGTGGGCGAGCGTGGACTCAATCCAGATCGCTACCACGCAAAAGGAGAAACCGAGGTCACGGATCGAAGTTTCGTTGCGCCAGAATAGAAAGAGGAAAACAAAGAATAAGGAACGAAACGCACCTCCGTGCACCTCCGTCAGGCTCGTGAGCTGCCCAAACGCCGACGCGTATCCAAACGGCACAAAGACGACGCCGTGGTGGGTGAGGGTGCTGATGGCGTTCTGGATTGTCACCTCTTGGCCGCCTCCGGGGCCGGCGGTGGAGACGAAGGCGCCTGCGTACTTGCCGGAGAGCGCGCCGGTGGACCAGAGGCCGACGGTGCTGTCCCAGAAGGCCTGAATTCCTCCAGTGTTAGCATGTATAGCGGCGATCGATAAAAGCGTTAGACGCGCCTTCCACTGCCCGGGGAAGTTCCCGAAACGCGTCGGGATGCCCATGATGAACGCGTCAAATGTGGCGAGGGTCTTTGCGTCGATGATGGGGTAGTCGGGCTTGCCGGGCGCATGCATCTGAGTGAGCACCTCTTGCGGGAGCGTTTCGGGGATCCTGAACACGTTTAGCTTCTCGCCGTGTCTAGAAAGCGAATACAAACGCACTGGTAAATCGTAACTTTCCCGCCGGCCTCCTCGATGCCCGCCTTGACTGACTCGGCCACTGCAAAGCCCAACCATCGATTAGCCACAAAAAACCAAGCGCAAAAGGGAGCAAGGGAGCAAGGGAGGGACGCACTCTTGGCGATGTGGCCGTACATGCTGTAGATGACAATAGCGATCTTGGGGGAAGACATTTTGCGTCTAGGTTATGCTTTGGGGGAGATGGTGGTGGTACGGGAGTCAACCTGATCACTCGCTTGTCGGGGTTTTAAACAGGTGCCCGTGGGAACTCGTGGGAACCGCGGAACCTAAAACGGAAGCCGATCGGCCTCGATTGGATTATCCATGCTGACCAGAGGTGATGGATTGATTATTCACCACAAGGGCGGAAATTTTACCCGGAAAGGCTGCGGAAAGGGTTCGTCAACGCGGGCTCCTGCAAAATTTATTATTCAACCAGGCTTGAACCAGCTCGGAACAAGCTCGGAACGGGTGGGTAAAAGCGCTCGATTGCGAAGCATCACTCAAGTACTCAGCACGAATTGCGGGGCTAGTTGGATGCCCAAGCAGTCAGTAAAACTCGACGTTATCGTACCAACCGAAGAACAACGCGCCGTTGTGTATGGATTACACTAGCCGGCTTACATGTCTGTATTGCTCGAACTTTGCGCCCAGCGAGAGGGGTTCGATTCCCCGCGGTGTCATACATAATCCAGGTCCGTGAGCCCTCGTTTTTTTATTCTCCGTCGGCTCTCATTAACCCACCGTGACGTTCCGTCTATGCATATGTTTTTCCGCGGAATTACCATTTTATTAGAGTTAACATTGTCTCTCCCCATCGGCATTTACCTCCGGCGGTCAAGCTCAACCAGAAGCATCTAGCCCGAACCTAGTTACCGTAGAAATTTTGATTTTTTTGCCCAACGAGGATCTCTGATACGAAATGTCGGACAGGCATGGCGGGAGGATCCTCTGCTCTCATTGTTCCGTTCCCAGCATACGCATATTCTTCCCAGAAAAATGACCCGCCGTGAGTTCCATCGCTCTTTGATGCAACATTCGATCAATGCTCCTCCTTCTTAACCTCGACGTCAACCCCCAGGCTTAGTCCCCAGATGCGCTGTGGTGTACGGAACATACATCAGGCTGGTGATGAAGTTGTCCACAAAATTATTCTCGATGAGACGGGGTTCGACTCCCCGCGGTGCATGACGCTTTCAAGCGAGTTTTTTTAAGCCCAGCCACGATGTCTGATCAAGCTACTCCTCCATTCATGATTCTCAGACGCGTAACACACCGTGCAACTCAGCTTGCGCTAGGTGAAGACTCGGCAGTCTTGTTTACCAATGTGCAAGTTTTATATCTACTAAAGACGCACTGTGGTGTACGGAACACACACCGGGATCGTGTGAAAGCTGTTTCGCGCTTTTCTTCGGTGAGACGGGGTTCGACTCCCCGCAGTGCAATTGGTTTTTGCTGTCGGATATCTTTCCTGGTTGATGCCACCTGTCTTCGTTCACCCTCTGAAACTTAAATTGCTACTTGGCTGGTGGAGTTGCATTCCACCGCCTTTGGATGGAATATTCATCTACTGATGAAGAACATAATCACTCTCTTTATAAGATTATGCCTGTCCGTCTGAAGCTTTTTAAGGTCCGCTGATGGCACCGCCATCTTACTGCGGTATCTCTGATCACACAGCCAGATAAGTCCGGCTTGCCTATGCCAAGCCTGGCCGGGGCTTATCCCACATCGGCACAACTCAACAGCTTTTATTTTCAGACCTTAACAGCTTTTACAGCTCCTATGCTTCTTTTGTCTTGAACCGAAGTGGTGGGCGTGGAGCGCCCCGCCACGCTCTCGTAATATATTCAAGGCTCAATCGTCAGATGCACTATGGCGTACGAAACACACACTACGCCGTTGTGAAGAGCGAGGGCATATTTCGGTGAGACGGGGTTCGACTCCCCGCCGCGGCGCCCTGAATCTGCCAGCGTTGTTCATCCCCCGTATCCTCCGGTCAGCCTGCGTTCACCTGACCTTTTTGCAGGAGAAATTCAGGGAAGATGGATAAAGTCCCCCCCCGTGGTTTTTTTATCTCCATGTCCAGTGCTTCTGAGACGTCCAGTGGAAAGGACGGTGCACCTCCTGCGGATACAAATATCTAGGCCTCGAGTCTACACTTTCAGGACGCACCGTGGTGTCGCCAGCATCTGTAGTAAACGATCTTGGAATCTCTTCGGCGAGCCGGGGTTCGACTCCCTGCGGTGCCATGTCGAAAAAATCCTCAATTTTGTTCGATTCATCGTTGGTTGCATCCTCCCAAACTAGCTGAAGGCACCGAGTTCGTTCTGCAATTAAATTGAGCCGCTGGGATGCACACTCTCCGGGTAATTGGGGCGGCCTTCTGCCCCCTGCCCTCCCCGTGTCACGGTTTGAGTCCGAATTTACCTACTCAAGACGCTGCGGCATTGTAGTGTACATTTTGCATTAGGGTGCATCCTGAGCGCATTAGCCGGCTTCAATCCAACAACATCGGTTTGTAGGCATCGCTGCCTGCTTAATTTTCGATAGCTCCAACTCTGAGCCCTCTGCATTTCAACTTACGACACGTTGATGGTGCATTACGGCTCACTGATGCGCCCATCGGATCAGAAGTTGCCGAACTTTCGTAGAAGAAATCGGACATCTCCTGTGCCCTGGCGCAGCCGCTTCACGTTGCGCTGCTTATGCGCTTTGATTGTGGGCTTCATCGTCCCATGCAGTCATCAACGTAACGGGACTCCTCACAATTACCGTCGGGGACCTGCCGTTGATAATAGCAAACGCCCAATCTGACACAGGGGCTGTGCACCTTCGGCAGCACATATAAAGGGCGCTTCTGCAGTTGACAATCACCTTTTGGCGAATTCCCCACTCACATCGCGTTCAGAATTCACAAAATGCCTCTTGAACACGTTGCTGGGGCGAAGGAGGCACTATTGGTACTATTCCAGTGTGCTGTGTCGCTCCTAGAGCGAGAGACTGCGTCAGCCGAGGTAGCAGCCTTGCAGAAGCGATGCCTCGACTCTTTCTGTGGCCGGACCGAGGACCACGATATCTGGATGATGGACCTCCGCGCAATCACCCATGTGCTTCTCTTCTCAGAGGAGGATAGGCAGATATTGTTGCAGACCATAGAGCTCTTCGGTGCTAGCGCCACGGAACAGACCTGGTTTACAGCTAACATCGACCAAGCGAACCACTTCATCAAGGTTCTCATCGGCGGAAATAGAACTCCGTATCCTGACGTTGATGGATCATCCTACTCTGACGCAAACGGCGAATACACCCACCGCCTCAGAGGCGACTGCGAACTGGATCGAGTGAAATGGCAATGCTCGATCGCTTCTGCGCCGTAGCGGATATCCAGTATCTCAACGACCAAGGAAGACTCGCGGAGAATCTGGCCCGCCAGGCACAGGAGAATGTAGCGGCACTCGAATATGCACAGAGCATCAATTATTCGCAATATGCGTACGGAGCCCTTGTTGTCCTCGGCCATTCGCCGACACCCGAAGAGGCTAAAAACGGGACGACCTGCTCGCAGATGACAAAGGACAAAGTGGCCAGATGCGTGGGTTTGAACCGCGGGCCGCGCAAACTCGCACCATTGTACATCGTCTGTGGTGGATCTGTCCGTCCACAGCTGACGTGCATCAATGAAGGCCTGGTGATAAAATACATGGTGGAGTACTACGGGATTCCTGCGGAGCAGATCCTCATCGATGCGACGAGCGAGCATACATACTCAAATTTCATGAACGCAGTGCTGTGTGCGAGGGAAGCTCAAATGCCCGAGGGAACGAAGCTTGGTGTGTTCCTCGTTCCGGATTGGTATGGGAACAGAGACCAGTACACATTCTGTGTCTCGAGGATGTGGAAGAGAGCGGGTGTCGAAGTTTTTCCTGCTTTTGACTTGTATTTTTCGATGGTGAAGGGGGCGGAGGACAGGGCAATTGAGGTTGTGTTGGGGAGCGGTGCGAAGGAATTTCTTGGGCCCATACTGCTCTGGAACGACTACACCGGCGAATTGAGGTAGTAGCCCTCAGCGAACACCTTAGTGGTCATTAAACATCGGGTTGAACGCTGAACATTTCGTGTTTTTCTTACTTCCGCCGGAGATCAGCGAAATCAAGAGGTCTTGTTTGGCGATCCCCAAAGCCTTTACGCGATTTTTGCGGGCTTCCTTCCAGCCTCCATCACCTCTGTAAGTGGTCAATAGCTCAGCCTCGTTTAGACGACGTGTTCACACCGAATGCATCCTACCCTGCGGATTCCTGAGCTTGTGGGTGCGGTGTTTCAGCATCTAGAGGCGAGTTGGACAGATAATGCACAGCTACAGGAGTTGGCCGTCCTGGCAAGAACCTGTACCGGTTTTCGTGACATTGCGCTGGATGCTTTGTGGAGATACCAAGATGGTATCCTCAATCTTATTTGGTGCATGCCTGCCGATCTATGGGAGACGGTCGAAGGTGGCGCACCCCAAGGTGGCGGACCCGCGAGGCGAATTTTGGTGAGACAAAACAGTAATCTCAATGAACACAGACTCAAACCCGCTCAGCAACCCATGCGCGCCATCATACTGTCGGATTGGGATCGCGCGTTGAAGTACTCATATCGCATCAAGGCCTTAACCTCTACAACATCCGTGGAGTATGCTTGGGACAGTCCCGGCGGAATAGATATGATTGGCGTCTTCCAAATCCTCCGCCACGGCGCCCCGGCGGAGTATCTGCTGCCGAACCTTACAGACCTAACATGGAGGCATGCCCGTGCAGACACATTCCGCTTCATCGACCTCTTCCTTGGACCGCACATTACATCCCTCACCATCCGGGAGGATAATTCTCGAGACCAAGACATCAGGAAATAAGCAATCACCGGATTGGCGCTGATGGCGCTGATCAGTCTGATGACAGCTGATGAGTGCGTATCCGACCGCGCCAGCTCTCGTCGGACTGGTTAGCCACTGGCAATTCTCTCTCAGTCTTTTCCTGCATCATCGGAGCGCATCTGCGCGTATGCGCTGACCGGCTGCCGTATTGTATTCGCCGGTTCCACTGCACATAAATTAATTACAATTTCTGCATGTAATTATAGGCACAGTAATAATACTACGTAGACTTTGGTGTCCTCCTCCAAAGGTGTAGGGAGCTTGTAGTTGGCTTGTAGGGAGCACACAGCTGTCCTGACGCCGTTGATTGATGGTTGTCGAAGGTCCGTGCGCGCATCATCACGTTTGTTGATAATTTGATGGATGTTGATCGTTTCTTTCTCTTCCTCCCACCATCTCCCTCCTGCTTTCGTCGCTATCCCTCAGGCTCCGCTTCAACCCTCGGCCATCCTTGTCTCGAAACTCTGACCCGGCACATAGGGAGTCCCGGCGCATAGGAAACTCAGTCCATATGTGCCGGGACCAGCCTGACTTCCGCCGACCGCCCGTCGCTGCATGTCACAAACACGGCGTTGTCGTCCTAGACACTCCAGCAAGTCCTCAAAAGCTTTTCAATCAAACAACTCGCAAAAGTCCTGGTGCAAGACCACCGCCCTTCTTCCAGTTGGCCAAGGCGTCAACGATTCCCTCAAGTTCAAAGCGTCAAGTACCCAGGCAAACAAATTTCGTCAAGAAACACCTTGTACCAAGCAACCTCGTCAAGAAACACCTTGTACCCAAGCAAGCTCATCAAGAAACACTACCCAGGCAAACGGGTCGCCTTGAATGCGGCTTTCGAAGTTTCCAAAGTTTACAAGGTTCAAATTCGAAGCCTCCTCAAGACTGCAAGACTATGGACGTAATGGATGTATCAAGGCGATCTCAAGAACAATATCGATATGCATCTTTCGCTTCTCCTGGTGAGTTTCATCCCCCTTGTTCTCCAAGTATCGGGGTGTGCGTGCTGTGGTCCTACTCCAGTATTTGTACTTCCCGCAATATACTGTGTATTCTTTCGTATCGTACCGCTGTGATCTGTGCAATTGAGCGGGCAAAGCACCCGGAGCAGGCGACATGCATGGGCACATCTCTGCCCGACTGATAGCAAAATCGTAGCGCTGACGGAAAGCTGACCCAGTGCTGGCGGATTTGACTGTCGGCGATCTAGTCCATGTCAGCGCGGATCCGCTTCACCCAGCAGTATCTGATCTGACCAGACGGATGGCGATCATCCAGCCGTATCTGCACGGACCGGCCAGCCGCTTATTTCCTGATGGAAGTGCTCGCTTCGCTGGCGCGCAGCCATTCGAATTTGACTATACTTCACCTGGAGCCTGGTTTCAGCAGCAACAGGACCCTTGACGGACGGTGCGCGCTGATCTGTGCCCTGACGCACGTACAGGAGGTTGAGGTTGGCACTGTGGATCTCGCCGCATTGATGCACCTCGGTCAGCTCCAGTCTCTCGATACCCTCGACATCATCCTTTCAGCGTCAATCTCGTTCCCCCTCGCTGCAACGAGGAGGCTGTTTCACAACTTGGAATCCATCAAACTCCGGGTCGACAGAAAGAATCTACGGGCGTTGATCTCATTTTTACGCTCCTAGGAGACCCCGAAGGTGTACTTTTTTGACGGATCTCTCGACTTCTGCCCCAAACCCAATGAAGTCGAGGAAGTTTACCGCTCTCTCGGAGAGCATTGCTGTCACGCATCCCTCGAAACCTTCTCTCTGGGCCATTACAATATTCCTGATCCCCGCTCCCAGCACGCTCCTGCTTTCGTCCATCCCGGCGATGGTCTTCGCCCGCTCTTCTGCTTTAGTGGACTCCAAGCCATCACGATCCACTCCTCAGCTGGGTTTGACCTCGACGACGCCTCAATAGCCGACATGGCGCGCGCCTGGCCGGACCTAACTGACCTGCATCTGGGCTGTGAAATGCAGGCCTGCCAGCCGCGTGGAACCCTTCTCGCGATCCGAGCACTGGCTGAGCACTGTGTCCACCTCCGCACCCTCAAACTAACCCTCGATGCCAGGATCGTCCCGCCTCCATGCCCGGCGGCATATGGCTGAATTCGAGTCTCGTCAGCTGGAACACCGGATACTCGCCCGCTACCCCAGGCTCTGCCTTCCCCGTCGCGCGCTTCCTCTCCGCTACCTGCCTCAACTTGAAAGAAGTAATGCCGGCAGGGTATTGGGGCGATCTCGATAACTTCGACCCTGATGAGCCAGCTCGGCGAAAAAAGCTTTGGACGGAGGTGGCCGGCTGCTTGCTGCCAGCGCTCGGCGAGATTCAACAGGAGGAGTGGACAAACGGGCAGACCGTTGTCGGGTAGGTTTTTCCACACCCTATATCGCTCTGGATTTGACCGCCTTGAACAGATACGCGGTGCAGACTGTCATCAATAACCTTCAGTGATTCATACGTATGCGGGTTTTTTGCAACTCCGTGGATAATGATACTCGCAGTAATAATAAAACTTGGAATGCTCCTCGCGGAAGCGCCCTTCCTAAAGCTTCTGCCACCGGTTGCATTCAACTGTTCACGCTGGTATAACTCGATGAGGATACATACAAATCGAAATTGGGGTAAACTGTCCTGAGATCGTGCGCCATGACCGACAATAGCGCTACATGCATGTTCGGGGATTATTGTCACTTATGCCACTGCCGACGCTGAGAATTTTCTCGCACTGTATCCTCCGGGCAGCGTTTTTGCCCAAGCGTACAGAACACATGACTTTCTGAATTGGGTATATGGTGAGACTCCCCGTCAACGAATCTGCTTTTCTCTTTTTCATATCATATATGCTCTTGGCATTCAAGTTTAGAGCCCTGAAAGCTTACTGTGAGCTTACCGGAGTGCGTCGAATCATCGTTAATTCATTGTTTGATTAATCTCTTTAGCGCTTTGCAGGCAGTACTTTCACTGTGCCAGGGAAAAAGGGTCGGTGAATTTCAACAAGTGCCCGTACACCACTGGTCGCAACATCGGTTGGCAATGGAATATGAAGCAAGGGCATGGAATTCCAATCCGATAACTTCTAGGTCTAAATGTACAGTGATTTGACAACAGGAGTAAACTATAACGAAGTGCTTTCTGCAGAAATATAAATAAGAATAAAGATAATGCTTACACCAATGCGCTCAGTAGGGAACGCGACTCCACTCTCCACTGAAGATGGAAGTAGGTTGAATGTCAAGCGAAAAATCGAAGGGGTATAGGGCCTCGCAGGCAAGAGATGGCGGGAAGAACAACGACGCGTCGTCGACCAGCGCTTGTTCGAGATCGAGGGATGTATGCACGAAGGCCGAGGATTCACATCCTGTTTCGAAGAAGTCGACGCCCTTCCCAGGGTGCAATAGTTGGGGTTCGCAAGACGTGGTTGGCTTGACAAGCGCACAGCCGTCGCCCATGACGAAACACGCTGCCTCAAAGTCCGTGTCCCAAGCTCAGCCCTTGGGGCTGGTCGGTGATGCCGCGATGGAAGAGGCAGGAGATGTCTCGTAGTAGGCGGAATTACTGGAAGGGGAATAGGTCGAGTCATCGTAAGAAGCGCTGGACGGGGAGGCAATCGGCAACATGGTCTCCATTGCTCCAGGGGAGGAGGCGGAACTCCACGAACTGCTCGATGTGTCCGAATAGTCCGGGCTGGGAGAGACAGCGACGAAGTCAAAGAAAGAGGAAGACTGTTTAGACTTCATTTTGCGCGGCTCCACTCCCGGGATGTACGCGTGGGCGGTGCGCATATGTCTGTGCAGGCACGACGGGTCCGCAGAGCAGTACGAGCACTGCTTGCAAGATGGGGTTTGAAGCCAGTACTAAGAAACAGCCGTTAGCTGTGGATCTCTAGGCAAGTGGAGCAGGATAAACGCACTGCTGTCCGAAGTAATGCATTTTCATGTTCGACTTCTGGAGGAACTTGCAGGTGCAATCAGTTTCGGGGCACTTGAACATACAAAGTAGACTCACTGGCTCTCGCGCTCCTCGGGGGACATATGGGTGGCCATGTGTCGCTTAAGATCCGACTGACGGCCATAGCTCCAAGGACAACCCTCTTCAGGGCATCGGAGCTTCACCCCAGGCTGTACCCAGATATATATACATACAGCCGTGGCCACAGGGTATATACATATAAAGGCACATGTTGGCTGGGCTGCCGACCACCGCAATATATATATACAGGGCCCATATCAATCCCGTGGGACACCGGCGTCATTACACAGCTATTATAATGCGGCACACTGTTGGTTTTATGCCGAATTGGCCGGCAACGACCTTCCATCAATATTTTATTTACCCGTATTATTAAGACAGGCCAGTGCCCCTATCCCACACCCCGCTCAATCCTCCTCCCGCTCCAGCAGTGCCTCCTCATCTTCGGGCTCCAGCTCGTCCCCCAGCTCCATTTCAATTGTTATCTGTTCCCCCCCACCATCCAAACCGTCCAAATAAGCCTGCGCCTTCGCCAAAATCCCGGCCCATTTCTCCTCCAAAAGACCGCACGTCGCCCGTTCCCGGTCGGCTTGCTCAGCTGCGTATGCCTGCCGCCCCTCCGTTAGCTCCGCAGATGCACCCTCCACTACCGCTCCCGCCAACGCGTCCCACTTCACCGCCATGGTCCTGCCAAAAGCTACTGTGCGGCGCATTTCCTCCCGCAGCAGCCGCACCTCTTCGTCGAACCGCCGGGAGCGAGCAAATGCTTTACACCACTCGACACGCAGCGCTGCAAAGAATGTAGTCAGTCAGCACATACATTTCTATCATGCAGCGTGTTGCTTACCTTCATGCAGCTTCGGGTCGTCGTCGTCCTCACTCGTCACGCCCACGACGTACCAAATCCAAGAGAGGGTATGGGATCCCTCGCCCACCGCGATCCCTTCCGCTACCGTGACGCCCGCAGGCCTCGCCAGCGCCTCCGCCAAAGCATCCAGCCGGTCAACCCTCGCCTCCTCCTCCGCCTCCAGCGCGCGCTCGTTCAGCGCACGCACATCCTCGTCCTTCAGCACCCTCAGCTTCTCCTCCCAGACGCCATGCCCCCTCAAAACCAGCAACGCCGCGCGAGCGTAGCGATAATGAATCTTGGCGAGGTGAATCTTGATATTGATTTGCCGAAGGATGCCCTGGCCCCGCGTAAGAGCACCCTGGCCGGTGTAGTTGCGTATGCAAAACCGATTCGTCATTGTTCTCGACCGCAACTCCTGCCGCACCAGCTCGAGCGCCTCTGTCGCTTCCGCCTCCCGCATCCGCTCCTCCACCTCACTCAGCCCCCCCGCACACGCCCGCCGTCGATTCCCCGCGTCTCCGATTTCAGATGGCATGAATAGCCGTGTCGCCTCCGGTGCTTGTTCCCCGTTCCCGTCGAAGATCTGCTTCTCACGATCCGTTAGGAAGCCTCGCAGCGCCGGCATATACACGAGCTGCAGCTGGCGGAACTTGTGTATCCTTTTCACCAGCGCTGTTCTGCGCTTCGTGAAACTCAGCTTCTGGCTCGCTGTCGGGTGCTGCAATGCCTTGATGTCAATTTCTAGCCGACGCCTGACATTGTAGGTTAGTCATATGCATTTACTGTATTCAATTAAAAGGAAAACGTACTGTGTGTCCTCTATACTCAGCCCCATACTAATAAAGGTGCTCGGCGTGTTCTCCTGCTCCACTTCCACCCCGTCCTCTGTCCTAATCAGCTCCTCCCCCGCAATCCTCAACTGTATATCCCGCAGCGTCGTCACTACATTCCCTGTGCGTCAGCATTTCACTTCATCTCCGCGGCACGAAACGACCTACCAGCCTCCTTGTATTCAAACGGCAACTCTTTGGGGTCTGTGTGCTGCTTCGCCTCCCACCTCAGCACCCACGCCCGCCACTCCTCCACCTCCTCGGGTCTCGTACTGTTCAGCCCCTCAGTGAACGCCGCCAGCGCCGCGCGGTGCTTCCCACCCTCCTTGATGTTGACGGCCAGTCGCTTTGGCAGTACACGATCTGGATTAAATTGAATAGTCAGCCGCCGTTCAACGTGGGAACACAGGAGAGCGTACGCATCGCAAGCTGCCGGTCGTAATTGTGAAAGCCAAAGATATCCTCCAAGGTCGCGTGCCTCGACCCCGGGCCCATCAACTTCGTCGACGCCGCCGCCCCGTTCGAGAACGTCCAATTCTGCTCCACTCCCTCTCCGTGCGACATCCCCGCCCCGTACATGTAGTGAAACGAGTACGGGGAGTGGCAAGGCCACTTGTGCGGCGGCAAGTGGAAGTTAGGAACCTTCCACCAAAGGTTCTCCTCCGCAATCCTCAGCCGCATGCTCTCCGGCAGCTTTTGCACGCGTTCCCAGAAATGTTTGCCGTACTGGCAAGCGATGTCGTATGACACCACCAAGTACCACAGTGCGAATGTCAGTAACACGGACACGAGCAGGAAGTCTAGGTTACAGAATCTGTTGACTCAATTCAGTTCGCCGCCACAGAAAATCAAAATATCAACGAAGTCGCCACATACCGTTCGCCGACCTGCAAATCACCAATTCCATTAGGGCACCACATGTTGTGGCGCGAGCAAGTAACCCCCCCTACACCCGTTGACCGCAAGCCTTTGATCTGTTTCATGTTCGCTAGGAACATCGCCTGAAATCCAGCACAACTCGAGATCTCTTGCTCGCTCGCGTGCTTCTCGATGTGCGCCTTATATCCATCCTCCCCCTCCCGCAGCGCAAAATAGCCAAATCCATCGCCTAGGATGGGATCCGCTTCCTCCGAGGACACATTTCGGTTTGCCAGACGGAAGTTCGCGTCCTGCGCGAGGAACAAGAAATACAGGAATCTGTACTGATGTTCAGTGACGCCCTTACAACCATAATAACGCTCACTTGAACCCCGCTTCCACCCGAGCCGGATCAATATTCCAGTCAGGCTGAGGGCAGGCGCGGCAGACCAGCGCTAGGCCGCCCCTAGCGGTTGTGCGCACACCCCCGGCTGCATGTCCACTCTTGAATCGTTTGTGGCGCTTAACTTCCCGCCACTCACGCATAATGTGCATGAAGGGCTTGCTACGGTCCTTAACAATTGCTCAGTAAGTCGTTCTTTATTCTATGATCCATGGCGTGCACTTACCGGTGGTCTATCCAGTCCATCGTGGTTTGTGACCATCTCTAATCCTCGTAAGAAGTCGTACGCTCAAAGTTTGCCCAAACAATTAAGAATTTGGAACAATTTTATTAAAGCGAAGGTTGCGCAAGTGTTCGGCTCCTTGACAGTCGCCGGCCACCAGCACACTCGCATACATTGTTGACGTTGTTCCGGCGCCCCCTTGCATCCACAAAAATCCACGGCTAGCTCGTGGACGCCCGTCGTGTCATACAACACGAAGTCGGTCGCAGCGGGCTTCTTCTTTGGGCAAATCACTCCTGGAGGGTGCCCCAGCTGCACGCGCATGCCAAGCTCCCTCAAACCCTTTCGGGTGCGCACGAAATTCCTGCCGTTCCACTTCTGAACACTTGATCAGCACAAAAGCCTATTATAAGGATTCCAACCGCGTAGCTCACCTCGATGAAATGGGTTGGCGACTGTACGTGTGTCGCGACAATGCACGCCGCGCAACGCATGACTTCCCCGAAACACACGCTATCGCCGCATCGGTACTCGGGCGCCCCTTCGCACCCCGGAGTCGCGCAGCGCGCGTACACAGTCGCGGACCCGCGTCCCTCGCGCCGCAGAGTCTCGTGCACAAATTCGTCCGTATAAGGTACGAACGATTGCAACGGCCGGTCCTTCAAAACTAATCAGCGTTAATTTCACAGAAAAACAAACACACTCACGGAGTTCTTGTTTCGAGGCTGGCAGAGAACCACTTGAATATCCTCGTGGGTGTCGACGTCTGGTTCCGCAGCCAGAGAATCGTCGCCGAGGCCCCAGCTGAAGTCCTCCGCCGCGCGCGCCGCTTGAGTCTCAAGATCCTCGACCCAATCGTGCACAGTGGTGGTGGACGATGAGCCGACCACCGCCCCCGCGTCGGCCACTCGCCTCGTTTTCGCTTTGCGTCCGTTCTGGGAATGCGAGGTGATTGAAGACACCCCAGGAGCGCCGACGAGCATCTTTGGCGCCGCTTTCCTCTTGGACGACATTGAAGCGTTGAGGGAGCGGCCGACACCCCACACAGGAAGACCGAAAAGCGAGGCCGAGCGACAACGGCGCACAGAGCCCAGAGAAGAGCGAGCGGCACTGAAGACTGAAGATCAAGATTCACTTGAGATCAACAAACAGCCGATAATCCCGATTGAATCTGCCATCAATTCCTCTCCGAGCTGGTAAACTACCACAGGAAACCAAGTAGCTACATGACACGAAGAGGAAGACGCAAGACAATGGGCACCCTCCATCTCAACCTCAAATCCCTTCCTCCACCACTTTCACCTGCGTGACCTCATTGCAGTGAGCGCACGTCCAGCTGATTTCGTTCACCCGAGCAACCGCAGGCACCATCGCACGCAAAGGACTCCGGGGGGGGGGGTTGGGCTTTGGCGGAAGAACTCGACGCCACGCGCGCTGCCTCCGGTGAGGTCGAGACAGAAGCCTTCTTTCGCCGGACCACCAGTCGAGTCGCCGCCAAAGATGGCCGCTCCGGCGACGCGTGGCGCCAAGTGTTTCCAAGCAATGGGGACTTTGGTCCGCGCTCGCTCGGCGAGCGCGCGTGTACGTGTCGATGGCGGTAGGCGCGCTCTTCACGGTCGGACGCCGGGCGCCAGTGCTCATCCGCTCCGTCTGCCTGTGCCGCGCTGCGCGAATTGACTGCTCCGCCCGTTTGGCCTTGTGCGGACTTCGTTGCCCAATTAGTGAGGGTGGACCACCAAAAATGATACGCCGGGCAGCTGCGCCGATGGTCAGTCTTTCTTCACGCCTCCTCTGCATACCAAAATTAAACGCACCAGGTTTGACGACATCTCCGTTCTCATCCAGAACGAGGGGGTTTTGCTGAGTGTCCCCAAGGCGCGATTTTCTGAGCGACATCGAGGGGAATTGGAAAAGAGATCACAGCAATCACACAGCAACATCCCAACAGATCTGAGAGATCACGCGCTTCCGTCGTTCCGAATAGCCGCCCGCCCACCTATGCCAGTGCGCAACCATTCAGTCGCCCGCTCGCACTCCTATAAGTAACTCAGTAAAAATTCAGGAGCATCCCAAAATTCAGGAGTGCTAAAATCCACCGTTGAGTCGCCTGATCGCCAATTCTAACTCAGTAAAAATTCAGAGCGCTAAAATCCCTCAGTCTACACTCGCTCCTTCCTATTCTCAAACGTTGTATAAAAGGAAACCACGCAGACGGCCATTGTATATCTCACCCATTCTACTAGCTAGGTGAGCGACCTCTCGTCAGGTGTTTTTCCCACATGGCCAACCTGTGGCCAACTCCGCCCTGCCGGCTACTTTCCAATCTCTACTGATCGCTAACCACTTTTCCCGGTACCCTACGCTCCGGCAAGGAATTGGCACCACATGCCACATGGCGCCATTCTGCTTAACGACTTCAGCATTTCAGAACACACCCACGCGCGTCCCATCATTCCCCCGTCTGCCTCCCTGCGACCGCCACGACCGCCTCCCTCCCCGCGTGCTCTGAGTTTCCGCCTCGCGCCCCCGGTGGACACCTCCATTGACCAAAGCGGGCGCACACAGTGCCGCCCACTGCGCTGCAGAGCCACTCCGTCTTGGCACCCCGCTTAAGCGCGTGGTTTGCAAGCATGTCAGAAATGCCCAGGCCATCCACATCACGACCACACCCAGTGATTATCCGGTCACCTCCACCGGCTGGTCGGCACTTCGCGACCAAGCTACTCTATCCCCGAGCTGCAACAAATGTTCGGGATGAGAGTGGTACCATGGGACGGGCGGTGCGTTTGAGCTAGGTAGTATGAATTGAGGCCTGACTGACCCTTTCGCGCTCGCGTGCTTCTCTCGTATTTCCGGATTCGCCCACGGTGACAGACATATCCCTTTGTCTGCTGTTATCCTCACTCAACGCACACCCACAGGTCTGTTTCAAGCCTAGAAATCGGCCTATAGGTGCTCACCCTCGATCTAACGCATGACTACAAGCTCTCCGCCATGCTCAACTTCGGCGCCCTCAACTTGGCGTGGGGTGGTGCCCCATTACCGCCCTCAAATTTTCCAATCCAACCGTGGCGGCCATCGGTCCTTGCCACTGCAGACCGGTCGCTCTTAGGTTCACACTGTACCTCACTCTTACTTACTTCCTTGTACGTTGTCGTTCTCGTTCGTAGCGTCTAATATGATCTTGTCTTCCGGGGATAATCACCTGTTTCCTAATTCAGACTTGTCTTTCTCCTTCACCCTTGGTCAATCCCAACACTCCAATTGCTTTCAAACACAATTTTCAAACGTGATCTTGTTCACCTTCGGGACATGTCTACCGCCCTCCCTCTGCCCATGGACTCAGACGCCATCGCCGCGCAACTCGTTCATCTGCTCGTGAAGCGAGAGTTGTTCTGGCGGCAAAAGCAGAGAAACGCAGCCGGTGTCATGGAGAACCAACAGCTATGGTCCGACATCTGCGTTCTCAATGCGCAGATTCAGCGGCGCAGGGCCCAACGCGAAGCGCAACTGATCGCCGTCAGACTCGCTCACGTGTCGCTCGCGCGAGAGCATCTCCAGAGGCAGCTCCACCGCGCAAGCAGCCAGGCCGAGCGCGCTAAATGTACACGCATTCTGCACGCTCATGATGCCGAGCTGCACAAACTCCGGCTGAACTGTAGCGCCTCTGTCGCCGCGCTCACCCCGGTGGCAGAGGCCGCGTAGAAACAAGCCCTGAAGTCCCCGTACGTTCCGCCGCCATGGAAATAGCTAATATGTGACTCATCTTAACCTATTGACATTCAGGAAAGCCGATGGATTAGATTGAGTAGACACTATACGTCGCATGGGGGCCTATTTAAGACACGATGTTTTTTTGACTAATTTCCCCGTGAATTGTGTTTTGCATGGCCCGGATGCGTCATTTGAACACGTCAGTATAAGTACAAAGCACATAATAAATGTTACCCAAAAAGAGAAGCCAAGAGAGATCGGGAGATGAGGTGTAGCCCGACAAAGTGGCGCACTCACTACCGTGTGGCGCACTCACCGGCTACATTTCGCCACAGTAAAACGGCGTTCATAAATTCTTGAACGGGTTCTGCGTGGGGAAACTTGGACTGAGAAGATCACCTAACATTAGAGTACCTTGAGATGCAAAAGTTGGGCCAAGACCGATTGACCACTGGACGATGCGGCCGAGTAACGATAGGTCGCAAGTTGGTTTCGAGGAGTTTCTCGGCCTTCACACTTTGTAAAAATTCCACTGGAAAAAAACTGCAGAATGTATTTCCATAAATACAGAGAAGACCCCTGATAGATACCGCACATGCTCGTTCGCCTTGGTTAGCTCAGAATGCTGCAAACTCGCAAGAAATGAGGAGTGACGTAACCTGATTAGGCCCAGATTGGTCGTTTACGCGCTCGACGGACCTCGGGCCGAAGGCGTTGCCAAGGCTTTCCGGGTATCTCTTACGGCGATCAAACATCTTCTCTTCTCTCGCTCTCACCAACCACACCACCGCAAATTGATGGAGGTTCGTGTTATTCTTCTGCCGCCCAAAAAATTGAATATAAACAGGCTTGGACGGAAAATCGCTACTGGGCGCTTGCTAGCTTGAGCAGCCTCGGTTACGTCTACCAAGAAGGGCACGACGGCGCCCCGTGCGCCAATCCGACAATGGAGACCATGACGATGAAAATGTCCACTCGTTTCGGGGAGACGGAGATTGTATGCAGGGGATGTAATTGCGCCGCTTGAAATTTGAATAAATCCACTTCCGTCGTTTCTCTTTTCTGTTTTTGAAATAGTGTTTTTTTTTGTTTTGTTGAGTGCTGCCATCACGCTCATAACTTGGCAATGCCCGCGTCAGTCGATCAACGCTGCTTCGATGAGGAGGAACGTCAGGTACGCCGTCGGGCCACGTATCACAAGTATCGCAAGGCGTACGTGACGCTGGTCGCAACCATTCGAAATATTGACGGTTTTCAGCCACCTGGATGATCGCCGAGAGAAAACCCGGCTGCGGATGGCGGCGCTGCGTGCACGAGAGAGCCATTTGCAGAAACAGGAACGAGAGGCCCGACACCGCGAGGCGCAGAGAAAATACAGAGAAAAGTGAGTTTATTTGTGGCCGTGGAGAGAGGAAAACTGAGGCAGACACAGATACCGCGAACAAATAGCTCACCGTGCGCGACGCGCCGCGGTGAGGAAGAACAAAGCCGCTGGGAAGGCGATGAAGCTCCGCCCAAAGGCCCGGCAGTACTGGTCTGACCCGGAGTTGATGACGGACGACGAGGAGGAGGAGGAGGACGACTAGTGATTCATTCATAGTCTTTGTACTACAGACTAGAATGAACAACAAGACGTTGGCCAGTCGTACTCCGGCACGACAACGTCATCGTCAGCGACCTCGTCCTCAATCTCCACCCACGCCCCATTTGAGTTGCGCCGGAAACGAGCGTCAAACTCTGCTCGCGCCGCCGCATCTAGCGCACGTCGCTCCCTCAGTCGGGCGCGACGCTGCTTCTTCTTTTGCGGGGTTTTGGGCATCGGAGCATACAGCTCCTCCCAAGAGGATGGACCGTAGCTCCAGTCCCAGAGAGTACCATCCCACCTCAACCGCCCATGCTTTCCATCGGGTCGTCCCCAAGCACTACCACCCCACGGTGAATCCTTCGGTCCGCCGTTGCCGAAGTTGCGCCCGTAGCCACCAAAGTTGTCCTCCTTACTGAGCGTACGGGAAATCTCGTGCCATTTTTGCCACCGCGCGAACTCGGCTGGGCGGAGAGCTGCGAGGCGCATGCTGGCGATGGCGCGAGCGCAAGCTGGGGAAGTAGTGGTTGAGGATAGTTGAGAATGGATCTATATGGAAAACTCACCTTTAGGGCCATCCCGGTGCCTGCGTGCCATAACGAGAAACTCGTTGTAGGTGCGCACTTGGGGGCTGGGCCGCGCGCGCCATCGACGGTGAATATTTTCAAGCTCTGTGTCTCGCTCGAGGGCTACAGTGCAGTGAGTAAACAGTTTGAGTTTTTTGTGAGAGCTAGGCACCTGGGGCGCTGGATTGTATGAGGGGGCCGAAGACAATGGTCGACATTTGTTTGGAAGGGACTGCCTAATCGGGAAATATGTCTTGTCTTGTGCCGTGACGATGTCCGCCAGCAAACCGTTGCCCACAAACATTCCCCTCTCGGAAGTCGAGATGGACGGCAGCGAGGAAAGGGACTCCCGCTACTACTGCTTGCCGCCCTTCCGAGGAGACCCCAGGAGTGCGCCCCGTCAACCGCGCAATGCTACCGCTATCACTTAGTGCTGCAGGGGCATGTAGTGGGAATTTTCGATAGCTGGTGCGTACTTGTGGCTTCGTTTGCCAAGGCTAACAGTGGCAGTAGGGCTGCAGCCAAGATCAGCTTGACTGGGTACAAAGGGAGCGGCAACAAGGGCTTCGACACCATCGAAGAATGCGTGCAGGCGTGGCAGGCGATGTGCCCGTTGGGCGTACACCCGCACCCCGTGGACCCAGCGCATGCTAACGCGGAAGTGTCTGCGAGTGTTCCCACGCCGCCATCGTCGTCGTCGACCTTTGTTTTGTCCAGCAGTCCGCCCACACCGCCGTTGCCTGCGCCGACCTTTGTTTTTTCGAGGAGTCCGCCCGCAATGCCGCGTTTACCCCGCCGCGGGGGGGCAGCGTCGCCCGCGCGAACGCCAGAGCGCGCACAGCCTGCCAATGGCGCGTGAGTCCCTTGACTGCCGGATGAGGTGAGGATACACTTACGGACAGAATGTAGACCACCACCGACTAGTCAGTCGAGGAGTCCCGCGCCGGTCAGCTTCGCCATACGCGGCGAAGGTATCGTGTCGTCGAGCCCGTAAGTGTGTCGCTTTGACGGTGGTGCTTGAGGAACTGAGAGTATGCGCAGGTGGCAGTCTCAGCAACGTTACGAGGCTCTGCAACGCCGAGGGCAGGAACCCGAGATGCTTGTCACGCATAGCTTTGCGCGAGCATCGCTGTTTGCGTTGGAGCAGGGCGTATGCGACGAGGGAGGCGCCTCCTCTGGTGCAGAGGAGTGAGGCACATCTAGTTTAGTGTAGTCACTGCTGAAATTCGCTCTCAAATGCATTTTTAAAATTCTTAGGTGTTCATTATTGCGCTGTGTTTGCAGTTTTCGACTTTCACTCTGAGATATGAAGGAAGAGTAATTGAATTGTTTATTCAAAAGTCTGGATTGGGCGTGAGAACTGGGCCACACGTGAGACTCGCAACTCCTAACTCACCTCTTCTAAACACAAGTCAATTGTCCGAATCGAAAACTCAAACGAGAATGACTCGCGTTGGAGAAACTGCACGCAAGCGCGCCCGCGAGGGCCTCCCCCCCGCTAAACCGGGCAGGACCAGTTGGGTCCATGGCTCCAAAGTGGCATTCATGGACGGCTTTAAGGACGACTATCTCAAGGCAGCGGAGTTGGGAAAGGTACACGCTGGGAGGTTTTACGACGACGTGTCCGACGCCTACCTGAAAAAGTATGGGTACAAGCTGGCGTTCACGGACGACCTCCCTGAGGGCGAAGATGTGGCGGAAGACGTGGATGAGGACGAGGACGTGAACACTCTATCTCCCGAGGAGGCACTTGCGCGCTCGGCGCACTTTGACGAACTGCGTTCAGTGAGTAGGATGGGGAAAAAAAAGGCGCGTCGCTGACCTTTTTACAGAAAGTGGGATATTGGTTTCGCGGCCGTTACGGAGGGTCAGTGCAAGTGAGCGGGAAAAAGAACAAACCCACCAACTTCAAAACGGTCTTCAATCAGAAGTCCCTGGATCCCCCCGCCCCTGTGCGCGCTCGTATCACCGACTTTTACTCTCGCCGCTGCTACAGCGAGCGCATCAAGCCACGGTTCGAAGCGAGGTGGGCTGTCGTCTCGAAACAAGACCCTTGCCCGGCCGCAGTGATGGTGCGAAACGCGGTGACGAAGGAGGACTGGGAGGCGGAGTCCATACCGTTCCAGGACGAGATGAAGGCCGCGCTGGAGGCGGAACACGCAGCTGCGTTGGCAGCGTACAAGTCGGTTGTCCGGGGTGAAGCTCCGACTACGCCCGAGGAATATCAGCTGTAAATGGTGCAGAGCAGATAGTCTGGGGTTAAATTGACTCACAAATATCAGGGCTCTCAACAACGCAGGGTTTTACCTCCAGCCATTTGTCGACGCCGCCGCAGAGCGCTTCGGGATGAATGTTTCCCTGCTCATGTGCGGCCCGACGCCTGACAGAGGGGGGGCGATTGAGGTGCACAGTGTGCACGCGGGGGTTTCGAGCGGGCTAGTACCGCGTATTTGGCCCGACTTCGATCGCGGGGGCTTTGAGGCGACGCGTCGGAGCTTCCGCGAGTTCTCAGACCACTGTTTTTGTAAGTGGATTATATTTGGGCAGAGTTCTACAGCATTGACGACGATTTGTAGCTAGTGAAGACCGGCGGGCGAGAAGCCTGGGCGGAATGTTGGAGTTACCACACGAGGACGACGTGGCGGGTGCGTCCGGCCGCACAAACGCGATGGAGGACGATACACTCTTGCAGATTGACCAAGAGGGCGGGGATGGCGGGGGGGGGGAGTGGCGACGAGGAGGGTGATGACGACAAAGAAGATGATGAGGAAGATAGGGGGCAGGACCTGGCGGTGGCGATGTGTCCAGAGCTTGCAGGGGAGGTGGAACGCATGGAGCCCGGGGCACGCGAGAGCTTCAAACGGCGCGTGAAGTGGAGGATGTCTGACTTCGAGCTGGGACGCGAAAACAACATGGCACGAAATCGCCAGCTGTTTCGCGATGCGGGGCTTATGGGCGCTGTGCAGTCGGAAACAAGCAGGGCTGCGGCGGCGGGCGACGCGGAAGAGGCCCTAAAAAAGAAGAGAGGGCGAAAGGTGAAGGAAACTCCAGATGCCAGTGCGCCGAAACGCAGGAGCCTGCGCGGAGGGGGTGCGGAGAATCAGCGAGGGGAGGAGGAGGAGCGGGGCGCGAGCCGACCGCGCCCGACAGCGGCTTACAGGGGAGCGGGGGTGAACGTCCCACTGATCCGCCCTGAAGAGAACCCCACCTCGTTTGGTCCCTTCCTGCCCGACTTCCCGCCAGTCGACATGGGTGCGACGCCATTGGTGCGCCCCGAGGAGGACCCCACCTCGTTTGGCCCCTTCCTGCCCGTCGACGTGGGCGCGACGCTGTTGGTGCGCCCGGAGGAGGACCCCACCTCGTTCGGTCCCCACCTGCCTGTGGCCGTGGGTGCGACGCCGTTAGCGGGCGCTGAGGAGGACCCCACCTTGTCGAAGACGAACGGCACCAGCGCGGCAGACGAGAGCGGCGGCGGCGGTGAAGATGGAGAGTTAGTTTGGGGAGGGAAGGGCGATGTAGAGTCGTGGAGCCCTGAGCTCCGCCACGCGGTGAAGGGTTTGATACGATTGAAAACGTGGGCCGGGGCGGACTGGGTGGAATGCGTGGAGAAGATGATTGGGTTAGAGCGGGCGTGGAGTTTCAAAGACAAGGGTTTGCTGTCTGCACCGACGGAGGGCAAGGGGGGCCGGCCAAAGGTGGTGAAAGAATGGATGCGGTACGCGAGGAAGTGGGAGGGAAAAGTGGAGTTGTTGACGCGAGAGGTGGGACCGAGGGGGGTGGCGGGCTCGTTCGCGGCGCAGTGGTGGGCGTGGTGGGGTGGCATTCAGCCGGCTGGAAGAGAGGTGCTGGCGGACGGTGCCCTGACGCGTCCAGACCTTGATGGGAACAAGTGGGCAATCGTAGGGAAAACGAGCGGGAGGAACGGTATTCTACTGTTCGTGGGGTGCCTGCTTTGGTGGGGGGAGGCCGTGGCGGAGGCAGGCGATGCGTCGCTCACCGCGGATTGGAAGGACGCGGTGAGCGACGTGTGTTGGGTGTTGTCCGAGGTGGGAAAGACTGTGGGCGCGCTGTACGTATTGACTTCTTGCGGCGGACTTTGAGGGACTTTACCTAATCTCGTTTGACGGCGTGAATTCCGTCGACAAGGCGGAGAAGGATGCGGCGGCAAATGCGAAGAAATTGAAGGCGAAGGCGGGAGAGAATGGTGGTAAGAGGAAGGGAGCGGAGAAGGAGAATGAGGTCGAAGAGCCGCCGAGGTAAATTTCTAAATGGGGCTGCATTCACCAGGCTGATCGGCATTTAGGAAGCGCAAGCGGAGGGTGTAATGTACATTGTTCTGAGGTCGGTAGTGTTGCTGAAGGGTCGGGTTTCGACTGGATTGGCCGCCAAGGTGTTCAACCACAGAGGGGTCAAGAGAAAATATATATAATATATATAGAGAAATAGGCGCATGAGACTTTTACGGTACGGACAAACGGTACGTCGAGGAAGTTGGAAATGGGAAAACGGTGGTGAATCACAGGTGCGTAGGAGGGTGGGAATGAGCTTGGAACAACAAGATTAGGGCGGCATATTGATAAAGGGAAACAGACACGCACCTGTAAAGTTTTCAAAGTTCGCTATGAACTCAAAGTGCGCGACTCAGAGTGCGCGCACAAAAACGGCGGGAGGCGGGGAGCAGGTGCGTGCGCGCGTCGGGCAGGCGTCGGGGCAGGCGTCGGGGCGGGTTCGTGGGGGCGGAAGGCGGGAGAACGCGGATGGTATTCAAGTACGTGGCGGATGGGGAGCAGCGGAAGAAGTAGGAAGTACAGAGGAGCCTGCAGAGTAAACAGACCGCAACAGAGGCGGCACAGCGGCACCAAGTGAAAATGATGGCCAGCTTTCACCATTATTGCCGGGGAATGATATCGTGATGGCCAGCCACTTTTGATCGGCTGGCAGGCATTTTGATTATTATTAGGGGCGTATTCCCGAATATAGTAATGGGGCCTGTATATATATATATGGGCAGCCGTTGGCTGGCCTGCCGCCAGGTGCTTATATATATATATACCTTGTGGCCACGGCTGCTTGTTTATATATAAAGGTACGGATACACCTCCGAGCTTCAACGGCGGGGAAGGAGGGAGTTTGCCGCCCTGAAATATAACGCCGTGAGTTGGGTGGATTGAGGAGAAGACAGGAAGAACTCACAGTGGGAAGGTTGTGGGAGCGGGTGCTGGAGGCGGTAGCCACACGAGGCATGGTGTTTTTGATAACGGGGGTGGGCACAAAGTTTGAGCGGGAGGCGGGGCGCCGGATGCGTGAGTTACGATGTCCACACGCTTCTGCTTTATACCATCCCATGGACTGTCCAAGAAAGGGCATCGAGCCCAGTGATGGATTGCTTCGCTTAGCAGGCGCGGAAATCTACCATACAAGTCAAGTGTTTGGGAAACGGAGGTCCAAGCACTTTTGAGCCACTCAAGCGGATTGCTCGGCTGTAAAAATGCCCTTAAAGGAAGGTGTTCCATGATGTGACCGGCTGTAGCTGTGGCAATGTGCGACCGCGATAAAGACCTTATTGTTGTTTTATGGCTGTGCGGTTACCAGCGACCAGATGGCGGGGCGCCGGGAGTGTGGGAAGCAGATGGGCGCCTTACGTCGACAGAGCGCTGGACAATGAACGTGGAGCAACCGCACAGCGGTCAGGGCGAGAACGTCGAAATTTGAGTGGGTCAACTGCATCTCCAGGGGAAGTTCCTGCAACTGCAAACTTCTGAATAAGTTGCAGGGGAGGCTCGAGTCTAGTATCAAAAGCGTAGACTTGCACCGCCTGGCACCAAGATGAGAGGACCCAGTTGAGCTTCGTGGGGCGATTGCGAGACATGGTCGGGCATCAATATTGGCCCGATTTCTTGGCATGTCACGGCCCGAAGGCCGCCGAGGGCAAAACGCGAGCTTCTGCAGACTGCCACTGTGTGTGGGTCAGTTTGCTATTGTGGAATGACTTACGGTCAAGGAGACGTCGGCATTCGAGAATCGGAAGGTGGGTTGAATTTCTTTTTTTTCGACCCTCTCTAGACCCCCCCCCTATATAGGGAAGGTAGTTCCCACCCCTAACACCGGGCCGCGCTCCCCGGACTTTCCACCGCCTGCCGAACCTGGTTCGTACCACCAATACCTTGTGTTTTTAATGTTTAAAGTATGTACCATGGTTCCTCAAGCTATCCAAAGTACTACAAAGGCAGGTTACCTACATAAGTTTATTAGATCTTACCCCAGTACTCTTTTGGGACCACTTTTGGTTGAACCTGAGGGGAATTATGATCTCAGTACATCCTGAGAGGTGAGTAGAAAGCAGATTTTGGTGTTATTACCTCAGTAAGAGCCCTGAAATGCCTCTCCTGGCCTTTTTTAATGCTCCCATAACTTATAGTACAATTTTTTTTCGGCCTTTGCCAGACCCACCCCCCCCTGCCCCCATCCAAAATTCTAATCCCGACACCCCCTTGCTTACAGTAGAATGCCTTGAGCTCAGGGATCCTTTTCTCTTGCATCCTTGACCTCTCACCCAACTTGAACTCCCAAATGTCAGTTAGTACCCTGAGCCTTGAGGGCTAGGCTCGTAACCAGCCTGCCATCACAGAAGTGCAAGCACCTTGCCATAGGCAGGCTGGTACCTCTTGGGTCACGCTAATAGACTGAGCCCGAGTTTGAATTTTTTAACAGGGGCCGAACACTGCTGAGGCGGTGGCTCTGCAAGTCAATTGCCCGCCAAGGTTGAGTTTTTCATGGCTCACCCTCTGGCTCAGAAAAAATCATCCTGAAGAGAAAGAACCCAAGATTGAGGGTCCTAGATTACTGAATTTTCTTGGATTTTTCTAAACGTTCTGATAGACCAATTGGATTGAGCAAAATCCAACTTCAGGGAAATTTTTCAAACTCCGGCTTAGCCCTTTGACTACAACATGCGAGGTATTCGTAAGGATAACCACCCGTACAATACTACTTGTTTGTCTTCCGTAAACTCGTTGTTCAGGCATTTGGAGCACACAAGTATAATATACCCCCCCCTGAGGTACGAGCGTAATTTTGTTGTAGTGTCTGTCTACTAGATACTACCCTTTGACACAGTACTAGAAGTACCACCCTGCCTATGGCATAGTGCTTGCACTAAAGATTTGCCGTAGTAAGCAGGCTGGTCACAAGCCTAAGTTTCGTGGAGAATCTCGAGTTCGACAAGTTTGGCGAGGTCGGATTGGACAAGGAAGAGGTTGATGAAAGGGCACCGTGCGGCGTGAGCAGAGGCGGCTAATGCAAGAGTCGTGAATCGAGAGAATACGGGAAACATGACTTTCACTATACCCGCATGAAAGAACCGACAACCGAAACTGACAATCCAATAGGCAGGCTAATAATATAAAGACGAGGTTAAAGGACTTTGGGACCACACCTACAACATAACGAGGTACGAGTTTTTTCGGTTGTAGCGTCTGTTTAGAGGAGACTAAACCGTACCCCATTTTTGCAGATCTAGACCGTCTGGCGGCATATTTCAGTGTGCTGACATTCAGCTCGGGGTGGATTTATAAACGAGGGCTTGCTCAGTCGAGGAGAGGTAAGTATGATTACCCGCGGGGGGTCTAGCCATCTCGAGTGAGCCCTACCCGATGAGCAGGTGAATAAGTACATAGACCAAGATATAGTTTAGAAGCCACCTGAAGGAGATGTCCACGAGCTCGAGGCCTTGACGGTGGCCTCCACCAGCGGTGCATATTCGGGAGAAGGGTTGCCTCGCAAAAACCAAGAGGGGGAGGTTGCAATGGAAATTGCACTTGAAGCAGATGAACATAACAGACAAGACAATTGTGTATCCAATCAGTCCTACAAGCTCTGAATGCCATAAAAGTTCATAAATCGTTATGGTGTCTGTCTTGGAGCTCTATCGGAGTCCAAGCTCCTGGGCGGACGGTCAGTGAGCACCCAGGTGAGCATTGTACAATCAGACTGGAAGTACCTGGATCCACAAGGGCTTTCGCCCCGGTGAAGTCCCAAGCCTGCACCGGAAATTTTTGTGGTCGGTGAGAAAGTTCACTGGCAGGCTTGCGACTGCTTGCGATGCCCGAGATCATTGATGCACCTACGGCATACCGCATTCGGATTCCCACTTTGCCACAGTTTGCACCGCCACCCTACGTTGCTAGTGTTTCCGGTGTCTTAAAATCTCGCCGTTGTACTACTTCTGGCTAGCGGCCAAGGCTTAGCGTCATCTGTTGACATTGCATAGCATCGTCGCCAATTGATGCGGACTCAATTTCGTAACTAGGTACTCGCAACACAAAATAATTCACCTCCCCGAACCTTAGACGAGCCCAGCCCGCTGGTAGATCTTCCTCCGAACCGCTAGCTTTACTTGCATTTCCTGGTTACTGCAGTGAGGTGCAGTGACCGATCATGAGGCGCGGGAGCACTACGGGACCAATCTTATCGCGAATTTCACGCGAATCCAATCAGATGAAATCAAGCTCCGACCTGATGACCCGTCCTTGAGACTTCAATCCTGTGTCCAAAGCCGCGTTCTTGCGGAACACGACTTCAAATTAGAAGTTTTTTCTCGAAAATGGCCAGAGCAAAAAGAAAAGGCAAGAGAGAAGCCCAAAACTTATCTTGGATCGGCGATTTCCGAGACTCGTGAAACCTAATCTCTACCATCAGATGTGAATATCACGCTCGATTGGCGAATTGATCTCATATAAACGCCGCGTTGTGCGTCGTATCCAATTTTCGCCCCCAATAGTTCGCCCACTCACCATGGCCAGCAACGACGGGTTTGTGTTCACTGATGAATTGGTCCAGATCTCGTAAGTGTAATGCGGTCCCAGACCATTCGGCACCATTACTTAGTGCTTACCCCTCGACTTCAGGAACCAGCTGTGGGCAGTAACGGCCATGATCGGTGCTGCCTTCTGCGGTGCCGTTCTCATTGTCATCGGAATCGTGGCAATGAGCCCTGTCAGCCGGCAGCATCTTGACAGGGTTAGTTTTCGCATCCTGGTGTGGGCACTGGCAGCCAAGTACGTCTTTCGTGGTCTGTGGTGACACTTGCTTTAATTGACTGATTGTCGCGTAGCACTATCTTTGGGGTCGCAAATGCAATCGGTGGAAAATTCACTGGACCGACCTGGGCGTGTGGCTTTACCATATTTTTACTTCAAGTGCGAGTCGTTGGATGAACACGCCGCCGCGGATGTGGATACTCATTGGGTTATGGACAGTTTACATTGGAACTCTCCAGTTTTCTCCTCTTCTCGATTGCGTTGAACCTGCAGTGCGCCATCATCTCTTGATACTTCTTCAGACTGCCAGTTTACGCGATCCACAGGTTAGTCGTGGTCCACCAAGTCAACGGTCAGAAGATGGAAAGGTATTACGTCCTCGGCTCATGGCTCATCTCTCTCGGCTTGACCGTACCCGCCTACGCCTCGAGACAGTATGGGTACGCGATGTTCCCTTGAAACAACAACCATATTTGAAGCTCGTTCTTAAGCTGGGACCCCCTGGTCGAGGACTGCTGGTACTCGAACCCTGACACCAAGGCGAGACTAGCATGGCAGGTATGCTTGTGTTTACCCTTCCCCACCCCGAGGTCTGATTGCACTGATAGATCGGGACCCAACTCTTCTGGACATTACTGACCGTCGCGGGCGAGGTCGTCACCGCATCCACAGTTGTTATATTTATGGTTCAACATCAGGTTGGCGCGATTACGATCCCATAATTCCTAGTCGTTCAATTAATATTGCATCCCAGCTACGGAAAGCTCGCACTCTATCGGCGGCAGTCATCGAATCTCGAACGCGGTCGCGGTCGGGCTCTGTGGTCGCCGTCAACGATCGAGTTGCACACGCCAATGTCTACAGGGGCATTATCCTTCGGATCGGTGAAGTTCTCTTGGTGGAGGTGGGTTCGTAGCTAACAATATTCTAGTCCTATATCCTGTCGCGTCTGCTTTGATCAATCTCACCAGCGTCGCGTGCGTTATGCATGCTACGCAGAAAGACGGAGTACACGATTGGACAGGTTATCGGGTGCTGCTTCTCAGTGAGTTCTTTTTCCCCTTACCTCGAGCCACACTAATCCTTCTGACCTTAGGCGATTTTGTTTATGGCGGTCGCGCGGTGTTATACGCTCTGCTTGCGGCCACAGATCCAGTGCGTGCCACCGCTAGAAAAAACCAAACCATACTTAACATCTTTTAGGCCCTAGTTCGTGCCGTCCGGGCATTCATCCAACATAGTCGCGGCATCTCACCCAACGCGACCTTCGCGTCCGGAGGCCGCAGCACAACTGAACACGGCCCCACTGATTCCAAGAATCATCCGCTATCCGTTCACATTGAGCTCGCGACGATCTACCAAAACGACGATGGAGCGGTCGTAACAAAATCCCCGACTAGCCCCAGCGGCTATTCTGAGGAAACACTCAAGCCGGCTCGGGATATTGAGGCAGCACCACGGCAAAATTCGCTTGGTACCCAGATCCCTGCGGGCAGTGAGCGGAATCCTCGTCTTCAGGAGCATGTGATCCGCCGGAGAGCCGAAATGCTTGCGCGCGATCGGGACAGAGATGAGTTCCAGAAGCAAATTTGAAGAGTCTTTTTTTGTTGTAAATGTAACATAAGAGCTGAGCTGTGTTTTCCTGCCCACAGCGAAGTATGAGAAGAAGAGAAACCCTGATTGCGTTCGAACTTCGGGGGAAAGATCGACCCCTTCTCTGAGGGCGGCCGAGGATAGACTCGTTCAAGTGTTCACAACTCTCTACACATCAATTCCGGACTCTCGTTCCTGCACTCTTCCCTTGTAGGTGTCATCGCTTTGGCTTCAAAACCAGTCCTTTCCTTCAGTTCTCTAGATGAATTTAAATTCTTATCTGATTGGCAGTCGTTAAGAGAATCCTTCATGCGTTCCAGTCACACGCATACCTCCATCCCAACGAACAAAATCAGCGGTTAAGTACCTCTGTATAGACACACGAAAAATGGAAAAAGTGTGCAAAGTTCTTGAGCTCCGCTAATCTCAGCATATGCCGGGTCGGCATCCATCATCCTACCACCGGGGTTGCCGAGCCTGCCGCCTCCAGGCCGAAGGCGTCGCTCTTGATCCATCGGGGCTATTCGTTTCAACTTAGTTACTGCTTGCATGGTACACGGATAACACATTTAAAGGCAATTTTCAACGACTTGCAATTGATCGGCTCTTCGACCATGAACATCACCTCTTCAACCGAAGTTCAATCGCGCCCCGCCGTGCTCTTGTTCCAATTTAGAGATTCGACAAAAAATGCATGATCATTGTTTATGGATAGAACGTGACCGTGTAGGCAGCCTTGTTGCTGCTGGGACAAGTCCAGAGCGCGGTGTTTCCTTCGTCGTACAGATACGCGTAGTGATCGTCACGGGTAGGCGGACCCGCGGCGGGTCATGGGTACGGGTCAGTCCGGGTACGGGTACGGGTCGCTCTTGGATTTTTTTCGCGACCCGCGGGTTCCATAAGGACCCGTGGGAATATACCTCCGTGCGCCTTTATCCTTGAATAGCGAGCAAAAAAATCAGAAAGGCTCACAGAGATAAGTGTCTTCATCAGAAGATCAATTCTGACCTACTACCACACATTTTTGGGCAGCTTTCCGTATTCCAGCGGAGTTTGACCAGATTTGGCTGTTCATCAAACTCGGTATATGGTCTCAACATACACCTCAGGACATCTACAGTGCCTTTCTACTGCCTAGAATGAAGAGATAGTTGAAGTCGTGCCCAAGTCTGTGATAGAAACCAAGAAAAACATGCAGGTCGCTGACGGGTTGCACGGGTCGCGGGTTACCCGCAAGCCCGCGACCCGACCCGTACCCGCGAGCACGGGTACGGGTTTTGGCGGGTACGGGTACGGGTCAGCGCGCCAGTACCCGCGGGAGACCCGTGGTGATCACTAGATACGCGATTGAATCGGGACAATTGTCCTCTACGCCACGGTAATGAGTACACTCTAGAGGTGAAGAAAAACTGCTTACTGAAGTACGCGAAATTGGTTACACCAGTGGGAGGGCATGTTGCCGGTGTGTCGTGGGTACCGGTACAGCAGTTGTGCGAGTTGTCTGATGCAAAATGGGGAGCAGATCATGAGGCATTTGGAATCACGTACCACCGTTTCCCGCTAGTTGATCAATAAGACAGGCACTCTTGCACCCCACGGCGGTTCCGGTGGAATCGAATGGGCCTTTCTGAGCGACAGGACCTGTCTTACATCTTCCAGGTGAGTCCAAAACGCCTTCAGCAGCGAAAACGAACAGTTTGCGTTCAGGTCGACGGGGCAGGATGGAGCTCCACATCCGGCGTTGTTGTCAATGCGAACGCTGGGCCGGGAGTTGCAATGAGGTTTTTGTTAAAAGTGCACAGGACCTACGGTAGATTGAATCCATCCACAAGGGATACTGTTGGCATGACCGAGAATCTCAGGGACAAAAAATTGAACCACAAACCATCTACGAAGTCACTTCTGTCAACGTTGAAGTTGAACCTGGCCGGCGATGTCAATGATCGAGTCACTGGGAGGAACAAATTCTTACTCCGTCAAAGTAAAAGGAGGAGTGAACTATTCCACAATCAGCGAGCGAAGGAACTCAGGAGTGTTACTCTTACTGTGTCATTGTTTACATCGCAGATCTTTGAGATCCTTTGAAACAAGACCTCGAGGAAAGGTTTATGTGCGCACCAGTCCCCCGGTGCATCCACCATCGAGACACGAGCTGGCAGCGGGGTTGGTTGAAAAGTCGCAGTCGCGGCGTCCCTAGTGTGAATATTGGACACGAGTATCGCGCGCTCGTAAAGTGTTCATACCCCAATTCGACCATTCCAATCTTCTGGCAAGGAAAATGTTATACTGGAGAGAGAAACCGTCTCCCATCTACAAGATGTCAACTAGGACAATTTTGCGGAACAGGAAGTCGAACCCAGTCGGTTGCGAAGGCACTCCTCCCGCGGAAGTAAACAGCTGACGCCGAATGCGTCAAATAGGGCGCAGATATATTCTCTAACCCTCCTGCTTACCGCACGCCTACGAAAACCTTAGGCCTTGAGATGATTAATGATGAATCTGCGTACCAGATCGTGAATGGGCAAGCATTATGAACCTAACACCACGCCGCATGAGACTCCGAATGGAAGGAGTTTATGACAATCACCGTCATTGACCGCTGGGCAGCAGCGATTAAGGTCATGGCAAGAGATACGAACACAACAGATTGCATGGTGGCGAGGAGGAACCTCCGTAGCAGCTTCAACAAGGCTTAAGTAGAAGTCCGGTGATGGCAACTGCACGTAACAGAACCCAGGTACGGTCATAAGGGGCCGCGCACGGGCGAGTCTCATTGGGTCCGATCCTTGATCACAAGACAATGCCACCGTCGGCCGGGTGGCACCATGCATTGTGTTTTTGTGGGACCACTCGATTTGAGTACGACGATGGCCAGGTGGCGCCATGTATGTTTTGTGGGACCACTCGATTGAGTACGCTCTGGTCCGTAGTCCGTTTTCGACGGTTACTTCACCGTAACTTGCTTCCTGCGTGAACGGAATCCAAGAAGCACGGAACAGAGTTTCCGAATCAACCAAACTCAACTTTGTGTTTGAGGGCCATTGCTGGCGCATGGCAGTACGAGTCTGGCCTTCGGCCTTTGGATTTACAGTTTAACAAGGGTAAGATGCCTGCAGTATTATAACTGTCAAATTGAAATGGACAGCCCCATAGACATTATGATCATGCATGCGGCAAAATGTATGGACAATTTGTGTCCGGCCTCGAAGAAAAAACAAAGTCGCATAACCTGGAAATCCAGAGGGGATGGTAAGTACAACGAAAAAAAGACTTACTCGGGAAGGGACACAGAGTGGAGCACCAGAGACTGGCCCTGGTTTTTTGGTGGAAAGTTCCGAGCTATTAAAGACTTGTAGAAAAAAGGCAGGCCGAAAGAGCATTTTGTTTGACATGACTACGGGATTTTACATTGGTTTTAGGAATCTACTGGGGCAAAGATCAGAGCGGGAGAGCGAGAGCCATCAAATTGATGTGATCAATAATATTGAATCAAGATGATCGGAGACATGCGATCAACGCCATCTGAATCACTGTCAGATGGATCAAACATGTGATCGCGAATCGGGATACGGCTCTTCCTTAAACTTCACCTTGTTTCTTACGCTGAAGGCCTACGGTGTCCCTAGTTTGCCTATCTCTCTCTCTGGGGAGCCAAGAGAATCTCCGGAATCCCTCTGTCTGGTCTCCACTTGGTCTCCACCCTGAACTCCTGGCAGCCAAGGACCTAGTACCTAGTAGGCTGGCTCCAAGACCGTGCCCATAATATTGCGGAAACAAACACTTGCAACCCTGAAATTACACCATACTACTCATGACCTCACTCGGAGAAACCAGTACATTCATTCAGCGTTTCGATTTTTCCGAATGAGGTCAGACTGGACAGTCATCCAGGATTCCAATGACCAAGACCTATCCGACAAGTGAATCGTGCCGTATCTCCAAGAAATTATGGACCTCGGAGTCAGAGCACTTCTCTAGGGTGTCCCTCAGGAAATATCCAGTATGCTGATACCAACAGCCGCAAACGGCATAGGTAGTGGGCCGCCCACCGCGTGGCATGTTATTTTTCTCGCATTCCATCCACTTCGGCCACTGCATCGTTAAACCGTTGGGTCTCTGCGACGTAGCTCCGGCTTAGGATGTCCCTCGACGTAATATGGGTACTCTACAGTTGACGAACACCAACCGCGCCGACCCTGTGGCGCCTTATCCCAGGTCTGTGAATTTCTTCCAATTTTCGAATTCCCGGGTACCTCACTGGGATCTTGCCCAAATCCTTCAGTTTCTGCGACGGAGATTTGCTCCAGGATGGCCCCCAACGTAATATCAACGTTTTGGAATTGACGAACCCGAGCCGCGTCGACACCGTGGTGCCTCATCCGAGGTCTGTGATTTTTGACCTATTTTACGAAATCCCGGGTATCTCACTGAGATCTTGCGCAAATCCTTAGATTTCTGTGATGTAGCTCTGCCCTATGATGCCCCCCGACGTACAATCAACGTTTTAGACGTGACAGACGCGAGCCGCGTCGACGCTGTTGCGCCTCACCCCAGGTATGTACTTTTCACGCTATTTTTCAAATTCCAGGTTATCTCACTGGATTCCTGCCCAAATCCTCGGGTCTCTGCGACGCAGCTCTACTGTAGGATGCTCCCCGACGTAATATCAACGCCGTGGAATTGATAAACGCCAACCGCGCTGACGCCGTCGCGCCTCATCCCAGGTCTGTAAGTTTTGAGCTATTTTTTAATTTCCGGGTATCTCACTGACTTCTTGCCCAAATCCTTGGGTTTCTGCGACTTACCTCTGCCCTACAACGCCCCTCGACGCAATATAGACCTCAGCGCCGAGGAGCGCGAAGCGCGCCGACACTGTGGCGCCTCATCCCAGGTTCGTGATTTCTGACCTATTTTTCGAATTCCCGTGCATCTCACTGAAGTCTTGCCCAACCCTTCCATCTCTGCGACGTACCTCTGCCCTAGGATGCCCCCCAACGAAATATCAATGCTTTGGGATCGACAAACGCGAACCGCGCCAACGCCGTGGCACCTCCTCTGTGACATGTCTTGGCCGTGCAATTTATGCCTCGCCCTCGCAAATTACAAGAAGAAACTATATGCAATTAAAAGGTGACTGTACTAGGCTATAGAAAGACTAAGTACGAGATATTAACGAGTGAAGGTGTGAGATTGAGTCAAAATATGCAAGTCCGTATAGTAGGTAAAATTATTGATGTCCATATTAGGAACGACTATTGCGAGACGAGAGGGAATGTCGCGGGAAGGAAGCATAACTGGAAGGAATGTTACTAGTAGGTAGAAGGACAGTATGCACCTGTGGTAATTAATCTGCATACGGATTGTATTTTAAGCCCAGGCCGGGGAGTGGGTACAAACGTGCGAAGGCTGGCGGTGCTTCTCCCAGCCGTAGAGCTAGCTGTAGGGTAACCCAGGGACTGCACAGCTGATCGAAGGCCGGCGACGGCGCTTCCAGTTGAAGCCGCGACAGAGCTGGATGTGGTGGCGATGAATGACAAGGGGTCGGCAAAAAACGAGCTAGACGTGACGAGTCGGAATTTGACGTTGGTCGTAGGTGAAATGGTCAAGTACTTTGTTGTATAGCTGAGAAAGGTGCTTAATAGTTTAAGAGGAATGTTGGATGATAAGCCCAGAGAGAATAGCCACCCAGGATAGTACTGTACCTTCATCAAGACAGACGAGGTGGGAGTTTGAGGAAGAGGCTTGGATTAGACGCCCGATCGCGATCACATGATTGCGGCATTTGACGTGTCGATTGAAAAGCATATTTGACTGAACCGGTCGTCGTCCTTGCCAATTGCAAGATTCATACTGAACAATAAAGTGGCGGTCACTAAAGCTAAGACAGAAAAAAAGTTGTGGCCCCTCGAAAAAAAATTGTGCGGAATCGTCAAATTGTGCGGATAGTAGCACTGTAAAGCCGGTATCAATGACAAAAAACCATCACTATAAGGATGACATTATAAGCATTCATGATTGGACAAAGACTACTAATATTCAGTGATGTAAGCAGCTATCAAATTACCAAAAGAGGAAAGGACTCCAACACGAAGCAAAGACGTCATTGCAGAAAACTGACCTCCGATGGCAGAGAAACCGTGGGTAAATAACGAGTCTAAAAATAAAAAAATTTAGACTCGTAATCTCCCACGGTGCTGCGCTCGTGGGGTCACCGGTGATGGGTCGGCATTTGAGCTGGAGGATGGTTTTCTCGTGTTTTCGTACGTTGATGGCATGAAAGTAACAAGTCAGAGCCGCAAAGGAGTCGACACAGTTCTGATATACCGTCGGTACCGAGCTAGGTGTCAACTCCTCGAATCCCATCCCGTGCAGATGTTGATATTCTCGAGTTTGAGATGGATTAACGGGCATTCTTGTGTGGGATCGAGTTTTCTGAGGCACAGAGGTTGAACCATAAAGTAGCGGTTGGAATTCGAACGCGTTCGAATGGTCGATTCGTCGGTTCAAGAAAGCATCTCCCCGTTCGATCCGGGGCTAGGCCATGGATTACGACATGCGAGGTACGAGCGTAATTTTGTTGTAGCGCCTGTCTACGAGAGACTAGCCATGGATTTGCAACGTCTTTTTTTTTCCTCCCATTTTGAACCAAAGTCAACCGATTTTTGTGTCTCGGTCCATGCGACTCGATACCAGGGAATTTGCGTACTTTCTTTTCTGCGCTGCTGGTCACTGAGTGGAGGTGAAGATTGAATGTGAGCGTTGATTTAGCGAGGCAAGGGAGAAGTATGAATAATTGGCACGAAGAAAGGAGTCGCATAAAAGCCGGGGAGGAAGTAGGGTAGGAAGGCCCGGTTGCGCAGAGAGCGCGTATCCTAATCACGTCGTCTCAGCCTGGAATACAGCAGAGATTCCCCGTTTGAATCGGGATCTGGGCATAGTAACGTCTATGTAGGTTCTTTTTCACCCGATTTTCAAGTAGCAACGTTGTGTCTGGCGGGGCGGATGAATGCGGACGAAGTTGTACAGTGAAATGAATGCCGAAGGTAAGATCCATTGCTACAGTAAGACATCGCGGCAATGAGTCGTGGATAATAGGGCCTTGTATATAATTCCCGGCGACTTAAAAACGCGTTTTTAATGCCGGTATGTAAACAAGGTGTTTATAAACGTGTTTGTAAACCGTAGGTGAAATTTCCCACGGTTCCACCTGGTCGTGTTCAAGTGGGTCTGGATCACGAAAAATGGGTAGAAACAGTCTGATAATTGTTATGTTGCACCGAATCCACCGGGATGGGCTGAGTGATCCTCCATAATAGAGGTCAGAATCTGCCCAAAATCCTCCGGGAAGTTGCCGGGAAGGCCCCCTGCAGTGAATTGAAAACCAGGCTTTTGAGCCGTTCAATTTAAAAACGGGTTTATAAACACCGGTTTATAAACCGGTTTGCAAACACGAATAATATACAAGGCCCTAGTGGATAATCTGGGCCAAAAAATCAGATGCTCAAATTTAATGGCTGCGCGGAGTCAAACCCTGCAAGCGCACTGGGGCAGAATTGTTTCGGCGTCGGTGCAGGGGACCCGAGAGATGAATATAATAAAGACAGCGGTCATTACTATCTTCACGATAGGTCCGGAGGCTGTTATATCCATGCACCACGACCTCCGACAAACTACTCCGATCGGTCCCTCCGGCTCCGATCGCGCTCCGTCTTCTCGGAGCGCATCGGACCGCCGGAGTAACGGAACGATCGGAGCTCCGACAAAACATCGGAACGATCTCCCACCATCTGACACCTTGGCAAGACGCCATCCCATACATTCCTTATTATCCTAAGTCCTCCGACTTCTTACTTATTGTTTCAACATCGTTCCTTTTGTCACCTGACTTCTTTCTCCCCTTTCGGACTTACCTTTATTGTTATGTCCGCATGGTTTCTAACATATCTCCTTTACCTATTACAATAAGGAGCTCTAGTATTTAATCTTGTCCTACATCCTCCTGTAGTTCAGTTTTATGATAAACATTGCTTCACCCTGTTCCTCGTGAAGTAGTCTGGTCGTTCCGCTCCGACACTCCGCCGGAGCTCCGCTTCTGTCATCTATCTCCCTCCGACGATATCCTGCAGTAACGCTCGTCCAATTATCCCCTCTGTGGCGTAGCGTCATCCAGTCCACCTTTCACCAGCTCCGACTCTGGACTCCGGTTCCGTTCTGTCCGGCCCGCCGCTCCGCTTCGTATCTGTTGTTAGTTCGACTGGCCCTATATCCCTCCGTACCATCTTCTGGACGACCCGGATATAACAGTATCATAAAACTCACCTGCTCGGTATCGTTTGCTATGTCGTCATCATCGCTCCGTACTACACCTTGGTTCCTCCTGTCGCCGACATCAATGCGGCGCAGGGCCGAGTTGTATTCCTCCGCACAAATCAACTCCGAGCCTACCGACGATAAGTGCTCATCTGATCTTGTCACTACGGATGCTAGTCATTACCCCATCTCGGTGATTACCACTCCGTTCGGTCCTCCGGAAACTGGGTCTGTCCGAACCAGCTTCACCACTTATCCTTCTCCAGCACCGCCCTCTCCGTCGAGATCCGACTCCGAGTCGATCTTCGGGGACCGGCAGTCTGCTCGGGAAGAGCTGGCCTCCTCGGGCACCTGGATCCCGACATTCAGCGATCCATCTACCCTTCCGGAATCCACCACACTCACTCCGTCTGGGCCCGCGCTTACTCCGAGCCCCTCGGACCGCGACCTCGACGGTGAATATCAGCACATCGATCAGTATTGCTCTCCCATCCATCAGTCCCTGGTTCCCAGGCCTCGTACCATGACCTCGGACCAGTTCACATCCCATACCCGGAATTTTTTGACGGCACCAATCCGTTGAAAATTGATTCGTTCATCACCCAGTGCTTCGCGCACTTCTCCGGGCGTCCTCGGACATACGCCTCGGATGATGACAAGATCGCCTTCATGCTCCACTTCCTAAAGGGGCAGGCGGCTGAGCTTTTCAACGAATCGGGCCGTGTCGAAGAGTTTTCCTGGCATGGAAACTTTTCCACGTTCATCGGGGAATTCCTGGATGTGTTCGGACGTCGGAGTCGTCACGCCGACGCGGACTACGAACTCCGACGCCTTCGGATGAAACACGGAGATCCAATTGGGCCATTCCTCGAGGAGTTTGAGGCTCTCACCCCGTTCATGGCCTGGAATGACTCCGCAGTCTCCCACGCTCTCTACTCCGCGCTTCCATTCCGTATTACCATGCAGCTCGACGATCTCATCACGTATCCGTCCAGCTACGCCGGACTCCGCTCCCTAGTGATTCGGCTCGATGCCAAACACTGGCAGGCGGTACTTCTGGCCGGAAGCGCGACTCCGGAGCAGCCTGTCAGTACTCCGGAGCAAGGGAATTGGGCCGACTGTGCTCGCGGGTTCTTCGGAACGCCTCTCAGTGCTCCCGCAGGCTCCGAAACCCCCGCTGCCAACGATCTGCTGTTCTCCGGCACCCCGGAGCCACCAGTCGTTGCCGAACCTAACCCCACTCACTCTGACACTTCCTCCGGCATGCCATCACTCATGTCGCTACCGATCCACCACGACTCGCCCACTCCGCTCTCTCCGATCTCCTCCGGACCCCCGTGCGTATACCAAGTCGCGGTTCCGATGGAGGTTCGTCGAGAACGCAAGCGCTCCGCATCTGTTGCGGGCCTCCTTGTGCAGGAAGGCGGTCGTGCGGGACGTCTCCGCAAGAGCGAAGCTCTGAGACGTCGGGAGTTGGACCTCTGCCGGTATTGCGGTTCTCCGCTCCACCACATCGGCGGTTGTCCTCGTCTAGTGCGTACCGTTGCTGATTACCGCGGATCCTCATCGGCTCCGCTGTACAAGGTCATCAGCAGCAGTGGAAATTCCTTCGGCCAGGTCTCCGGACCTTCGGACCTTTGACTTTTGACGACAAATAGCACTCCGCAACTCCGTCAGCGACTCCGAGTCGCTCCGGAGTTCATCTTGGGATCCCTCGCTTCATTTCACACGTCACACACGCATCACAATATATACCAACATCGCCTCCATTCGCTCCGTTAACGACTACCCGCTCTTCGGAGCCGGGCTTCTTGATTTCCAACAAATCTACATCAATCCTAGAGATTGCCTCGGGATCCAACTCCCGCTACGTATCGGATCTTTTTCTCCTTGTCTCGGAATAAATGTACTTGTACTTATTTGCGAATCTAAGGTTTGAAACCTCCGTTGCGGGAACTCCGGCTGAGCTTCAGTTCACTCCGGTACCTTCGGCAATTCTCGACTTCATTAATCGGCAGTCCATCTGTCTCCATCCAACTTGGTGTTGTCATTCCGATATGGCTATCTGCCAATGGAAACTGTGTCAACGTCTTCTCGACTCTTCTTTGATCTGGATCCTGGAACCTTGGCGGCACTCCACTTCGCTCCGTTGAGCGACCGAAGTAGCACCAAAACTAATCCGACCAGTATTCTCTGGGTTTCAAGTGCGCGCACGACCGGCAACCAAGCCGGATATTGCTGTGGTTGTTCCAACTATGGACGGACGTCTACGTCTACACCACCCAATTTGACACCTTCACCAAATAACGCTCCGGTTCACTCCGCTTGCGTTTCTCGGGCTCTGCGCCAACGTTCGTTCTTCGGAACGTTCCTCCGAGGCTTTAGGTCTCAATCGCTCGCACTCCGGCAATCGATCCGGACCTGCCAGCAGTTCTTCGGAACATTCCCCGTCCTTCGGGACATTCCTAGACTCGTCCAGGGACCTTGGCTTACGCCCCGTCCTTCGAGTAAACATCACTCCGGATCGTCGTTAAGAAGACTGGCCCCTTCCTTCGACCTCCGGCAGTACCCCGAAGCACTCCGCTTCACTCCCCATGGCGCTGGACCATGTCCGGTTGTCATACCTCCCTATCCCCAGTTTCATCCCATACCACGTTGATTGTTCTACAACTCGTGGAGTTTTCGACCCTCGACTGGCGTGTAAGAGCTTATAGGGAAATGTCTAACCCACATCATTCCCGCCAAGCCCTCGTCTCGAGTACTTCATAACCTCCGCGTTCACTCCGGTCCTTTTCCGCCTCGGTCGGACGCTGTTCATCGGACCTGCGTTCTTCGACAAGCGGATAAGAGCTCAACGGAAAACGTCTAATCCACATCACTTCCACCGAGCCTCCGTTTCGACTTCGCTTCTCTGCTGGATCGCTCCGGTCGTTCCGGATCTCGACACTTGGTCCTGGAACCCCTGGCGCGCTCTCCAGGCTGTGTGCTTTCGACCTTCGGAATCAAGAAAACGACTCTTGACCTGGTATCCGTCGGAGCTGAGACACGCGGTCACTTACACCGTGTTCTCACCTCCTAACCACTCTTCCGCCTTCGGACACTATCGTCGGCGGATACCCTGGGCGTGTTCCGTCGGAACGCCGCTCTCTTCGGACTTCGTCAGGAATCAACCTAACGTTCCGGACCGGGTTCGGAGCTTGAGTACCTCGCTCCGACCGTTCCGGACCACGACGAGAGATCTGTGCCTCCTGGTGTCCGCTCTCTGAGCGCTCTCCGAGGTCCGCACGGGCTTCTTCCGTTGCCCCTTGGCGAAATCTGTTCCCACAATCGAGTTGTTAGGGAGATCGGAGTTATGTGTAGTCTGTGGGCAAACTACCCTAAGAGGGGGATACACCATACGACTATTCATCAAAACCATCGAAATTCCGATTTTCTCCAGCAGGAACTGCTCAAATAGCCATTACCTCGCTGAAAACCCTACAAATCCCACTAGTCCATTCCATCACATCGGAATCGACTACCCATCTGTCCAGTCGTATACGGAATGAGTTCTATCACCGGACTCTTCCAAGGATCGAGTTCTATCTCCGGACTCTCCTATCCATCACGTCACACATCCGCGCTTGACATCGACTCGCTTTGCGACATATCCGAACCGTACTCTCCGCTCCGGATCGACAGATCATCATCCGGATGCCGATTGAGCAACACGGAATTCACGGAACGATAACACTGTATCCCATACGTCTGCCTAGCGTCCATCTGCATACTCCGTTCACTCCGATCCGTACCGCGCGTCATCTCGGACTCGAATTCACGGATAAGAGCTCACCGGAAACGTCTAACGACTTAACTTCCACTGTAGCCCCCGTGTCGACCTCTGTTGACCTCCGGTTCATCTCGGAACGCTTCGGACCCCGCAAGGACCCAACAAGGCTCACATACGACTATTATGCGCGATATATCACGACCATATCTTCCAGTTCTATCGGATCACAACATGTTCCAAGCAGTCGAATCCCATGTCCTCACTAGCGCATGGATCACGACTTCGTGCATACACGTTGTTCGTCCATCCATCCACTCCAGCCGACTTCTATTTTATTATCGGCATCATCTGGCATACAATTAATTGGCACCTTCGAGTTCGGACGGAGTCCCGCGAGCGGAAATTATCCTCGGAACCACTCCTACCGAACTCCGGAACCATTGCCTATTATATTCCCTTCAGAATCCGCGCTTGAATTGTCTCCGACTCCGAATATGCTGTCCTACGTCTTCGGAGCTCCGACAATTCACCAATATGCGGCTTGTCCGGTTTCAAGTCAACATCATCGACCAATCAGTAACATGACCATGTCTAACGACTCCATTGGTCTGTTAATCATCGCTCGAATCGACACTTGGCATGGCCGTTGCGCTCCGCTCCACCGGACCTCGTTCCGACAGCATCGGAGCCAATGGTTTGCGCTAAAACGTGTTCCATTCGTCCGATTCTTAACCATGGATGTTGTCCGACATTTCGGAACTCATCGGCTAGTACAAAATAACGCCGCTGAGTCTCTCCGATTCAATTGTTCTATTGTTCTTGACACGTTGGACCAATTAGGCCATTGCTAATCTGGTTCTCACGACTTTCTATCAACCGTTCCGGTCACTCCGAGTCCGTCGGAGCTTGTTGCGGTTCATTCCGCCTCGCTCCGTCTCACTCCACTGTCGCCGGACCGATACATTTCGCATTCATACCCCTATCTACACATCTACAAGCGCTAAAAGATCAAGAAAATCAAGAATAACAAAACAGTATATACAGTTAGTCCGAATCCAACTCGATCACCTCCCCGGTGACCGGGTTCCCCGCCGAATCCACCATCGGCACTCCGTGCACATCACGGAGCTGCACATGAGATATGTGCAGGTCTTCGATCACCGGAACGACGATCGACGACACCCGAGACGCCAACTGCGCCTCGGTCTCCTCCTCCTTCACCTTCGCCGTCTCCTCCGTTCCCGTCTCGTCAACCCCTTCCGTCGGACGGATGAGGCGGTAGCGGTCGCCGATGTCGAGCCCCGGCCAATTCCGACTCCCACTCGCCACCGGCTGGCTGGCCTCAGCGGCCACCACCACCGGTTCCGCGTCGGCCGCCGGAGCCCTTGGCTCTTCCGCTCCGCCCTCCTCCCTCGGACCCGCGCTACTTGGCGCATCCACGTCCATCTCTACAACGGCGGTTGGCGTCACCGTGCGCTGCGGCACGCCATCCCCGAGAGCCCTCTCCGGAGTCCCGCGTTCCTGCGGAATGGGCTCCGAGACGGCCCCCGGGGCACCCTGCCCGTCGTCCCCACTCCGCGTGTGCTCATCGAGACGCGGCGTCGCTTCGGGAGTCCAAGTGGCCTCCCTGGGTCCACCCGGGCTCGACGCCATCGCCCCGACATTCTCTGCACCCGGAGTCCCCACCTTGTCCTCCACCATCTCGTCGCCCTCCTCCTCGCTCCGCTCCGCCTCGGCCTCCCGTCCCGGAGCCGGCGCCTCCTCGTCGCTCGTCCACACGTCGCTTCCGAACCACCCGTTTCGACCCCACCCCCAGTCAGGAGTGGAGTCGAAGACCTCCTCGGTGAGCTTGATAAGATCGCCGCGACGGATGGGGCCCTCCACGGACAACTCGTCCAGGAGGTCCTGGAGGTGGCTGCGCAGTCGCGCCGTCTCCGTTCGGAGACGACGCACCCGCCGCCGCTCCTGACCCAGCTCCTTGCGGAGACGGGTCACCTCCGCGGAGTTGTGGTCCGCCCGGCGATGCGCCATCGCGCGCACCGCCTCGAGCCTCTTCTCCCACTCTGATCCCGCTGCGGCCGTTCCGCCCGCGGCGCGCTCTCGACCTTGCACCCCCGGAGCCCCTTCTCCGTCCCGCATCTCGAGAACCTCGCGACGGAGCTCCTCGAACTCCTCGCGCAGGTCCCCGAGCCGGGTCTTGAACCCGTCCCCCGAGTAGTCGCCCGGGCCCCGACGACCGGAGCGAATGCGCTTCTTGGGGCGCGCCTCCGACTCCGTTTCCGGGTGTCCCTCCGACTTCTCGGACCTCCGCCTCTTGCTCCCGCTCGCCTTCTTCAACCCCGTTGTGCGTTCGCCGTCGCAGCCGCTCCGCCGGGCGTTGTTGGGGTTGAAGGAGCACTTGATCTTGTGCCGCGAGCAGCGGGCGCAAGTCCGGTACCGACCTTGCCGAATCTGTGCCGGAACGACGCACTTCGACGCGGTCTCCGCACAGCGGTCACAACCTGAGAAAATTATTAATAAAAATTCCAGAAAAAATAAATAAATAAAAAATCAAGAATGAGGACTTACGGTCGTCATCCTCCAACTCGAGCATCTGCTCGACCACCGGAGCGCGCTTGACGACGATGACGTTGCGTCGGAGCGGCACTTCGCTCTCCGACTCGTCGTCCCTGTCCGACGTGCCACCCTCCGTCTCCGCCCGCTTCCGCTTCCGCTCCCCGGACACCGTCGCCACCGGCGGCACCAAGTCCAGGTGGCGGGCCTGGAACTCGCGATAACGCTCGGGCTCGTCCTCGGGGATTGCCTCGCTCTCTGCGAGGAGCGCTGCGATGCGCGCGATATTTTCTTCGTCCGCCTCCGCCGCTGCCCGAATCTGCCGCGCAAGCTCCGCGCGGCGGTCCTCCCGTTCCCTGTTCTCCGCTCGGACCTTCTCCGCCTCACGCTCCTCGTTCTCGGCGCGCACCTGCGCTGAGGTCGCCCGTCCCTTGCCTTTGTCCTGGCGCCCCTCACCGCCATCTCCACCACTGCTCCCCGCGCGCTTATCACCCGCTCCACTGGTCGATCCGGCGGCGCCTTTGTTGGTGTTGCTGGCATTCGACATTTTGGCTGCTGGTCCGGTGTGTGGTGAGCTGAGTTGGTGGTGGTTGCAGAGAGAAAAAGTTTGTTGACTCAAACTTACGGCATCGCGTCACGTGACTATACAGTCCCGTTCTCGGAACGAGCGGAGCCGAGAAAATTCAAAATTATATTCAAAAAAAATTCAAAGACCAATTTTTATGCCTTACGATCCATTATTCACGACTCCGACAGTTATCCTCCGAATTCTCCCATCGGACCTCTACCACCAGATGTCCGCCTAGGGAGTCGAACCCTAGAGGGGGATACTGTTATATCCATGCACCACGACCTCCGACAAACTACTCCGATCGGTCCCTCCGGCTCTGATCGCGCTCCGTCTTCTCGGAGCGCATCGGACCGCCGGAGTAACGGAACGATCGGAGCTCCGACAAAACATCGGAACGATCTCCCACCATCTGACACCTTGGCAAGATGCCATCCCATACATTCCTTATTATCCTAAGTCCTCCGACTTCTTACTTATTGTTTCAACATCGTTCCTTTTGTCACCTGACTTCTTTCTCCCCTTTCGGACTTACCTTTATTGTTATGTCCGCATGGTTTCTAACATATCTCCTTTACCTATTACAATAAGGAGCTCTAGTATTTAATCTTGTCCTACATCCTCCTGTAGTTCAGTTTTATGATAAACATTGCTTCACCCTGTTCCTCGTGAAGTAGTCTGGTCGTTCCGCTCCGACACTCCGCCGGAGCTCCACTTCTGTCATCTATCTCCCTCCGACGATATCCTGCAGTAACGCTCGTCCAATTATCCCCTCTGTGGCGTAGCGTCATCCAGTCCGCCTTTCACCAGCTCCGACTCCGGACTCCGGTTCCGTTCTGTCCGGCCCGCCGCTCCGCTTCGTATCTGTTGTTAGTTCGACTGGCCCTATATCCCTCCGTACCATCTTCTGGACGACCCGGATATAACAGAGGCTGAAATTGAGCTTGAGCAGGCACTTCGAATCAAGGGGTCATAGCAGGTGGCGCCGTCACAGCATCTTGTTCTGCGCATGCGGTTCGTTATTTAAGTAATGTGGGTTAAATAAAGTACTCCAATGTCGTTTCTATAGTACCGAAGCAAAGGCCAAACCACCTGGTAAGTTGTGCGTTAGTCATTCAAGTGCTCAAGACGATACAATGTTGAGTACCGTCAAGAAAGAATTCGCCGCAATTCAGCTCCCTGCTCCGCCCGTGCGCGCAACTCGCTGTACTCGTCCACCCGTACAGGCCGACGGTAATCCCTTACCGTCGCATTAATAATGCCGACTCGGTGGCTATGGGCCGCCTCACACTCCCAACCCAGGCCCTCGTATAGAGCTGCGCACCGGGTTGGAACTCGCTCGTGCTGAGCTTAATTGACTCAACGCCGGGCATCGTCTCGGCGTGCCGAATAGTCTCGAGTATGAGCCGAGACGCCAGGCCGTGTCGACGGTGTTTTACGCTGACAAGCATGCGTCGGATCTCTGCCACGCGCGCGTCCGTTTTCGGTAGGTATTCTGAGTACATAGAGCTGCCTTAGAGTAAATTTGCATGCTCTGGAAAGAAACACACCGAGGGCAACACATCCCAAAACTTCCTCTGACTCCTCCTCTCCGGGTTTTAAATCTGCAATGATCGCTGTGCAGCTTCTCCGTAGGCCGCACCGCGACAAGAACGCCGCGGGCGCAGCGTACTACGTTGGGATGTCGCGCATGTCCCCGGCTAGCACATTCTCACAGAACTCTCTCAGCGAACGGGTGAGCCAGCTCCGCAGAACCACGAACATCGTACAACCGAGAGCAATGAGGGCCGCAGCGCTGACGCCAGTTGCAGACATCCATTCCGCCGGAGGGAGTTTCCAAGCGAAAGCAAGACCGGCACCGATGAGTAAGTATGCTATGATAGAAGGCACTTTGAAGAGAAATCTACGCCTCACCACGCTGGCGACGCTGCCCTCTACAAATCATGAGGAGTCGGATTCCGACGCCAATGATAATCAACTCACTTACTGCTAGTAACGATGCCTTCAAAGAGGAGAGCACGCACCTGGGGAAAGTCGGAGGGGCAAAATTGACGAATGTAGATATCGCTCATGGATGTAGAAAGGAAGGAAAATCAAAGGAAAATTGTCCTGTCCAACCCATCAGCAAAACAAAACACGTCTGGCTGGTCTGGCATCAGACCAACCAAGCACGCCATGCTGCCAGAATTGAATCTGGCCGCATAATGACTGGCCTATCGCCAGAACATTTTCTGGCGGCCAGACACGTCAGAACGCACTTCTGATGCCAGAATTTGGCTCAGAATCGACACCATATTCCATCCAGAACTTCTCAGAATGCTCTCACATATGTACTCAGAATCAAACGAGGGATGGGTAAAGGAAAATCATATTAGGGGACAGGAGCGGCAGTATGTAGAACGGACTTCGCGGCATCTTACAGGGTTTTCAACTTCAGGGCGGATGATTAGAATTGTTGATTAAATAGATAAAGAGAGACATACAGTGTCATCAAAACCATCTGAATCCTGGATGAGACCACAGGAACCCTCCGTTTAATCGCATCTGACACAAGTACATTCCGCACGCAAGGACGGAGCTAAAGGGAAATTAGGTGTGATGATACAAATGTAGTTGGCAAACGCGCACCCGCACACGCCGGCTATGGACCTCAACTTGATGTTCACCAGTCTGAAGAGGCCGCAGTAATTTGAATAAAATATTTCGACACGACTTGACGAAGGTTGTCGTAGGATTTGATGACACGCCGTGAGAGCCGCTTGAGGAGGAAGAGGACTTGGTTTCAGAACAAGCCTTGAAGCTTGAAGGACAGGTCCAGGTGGCGTGGCTCCGGACATGAGAAGAAAGGGACAGGCAGAGTGTCTCGAATCTTGAGGAGCTTGGGGACTCGCATCATTCTGAGAACTGTTACGATAGAGTGTGAGCAGGACCTCTTGAACTTGATGCTAGAGATCCGACTGTGTCTTAAGGCGGGTGGACGAGAAGCGAATGTATACGAATGCAGCAGGAGGAGCGGAAGGAGGGCGAAATGAAGGGAGAGAGCAACGGACCACTTGATCCCATCAAGTCACGCCATGGCAACGCGGCCTCGAATCTCCGCATCATGATCGAGCGGAGTTTAAATGACTGACACAATTTTTGAATCGTACTCATAAACACGGATTGGTATCTATTGGTATTCTGCGTGAATAGGCAAATATGTTTTGTATGCCAGTGCCTGGCTACAGAAAGGGGGGAGCTTGCGCTAATCCGAGGTTCAGGCTGTCATTGATGGATAATTCTAATGGAAACCTGGTTTCTCGAGAGACCCCCGGTCCCTGTCTCGGTAACCCAGACGTTCGGGTGTGACTCTTATCTTATCTGTAGATCAGCGGAGTTCCAATAAATGATAAGAAAAAGATGGACGGAGATCACACCCGAACGTCTGGGGCATTTGGTATACTGATACCCCTCATACGGTCACCCATCAAATGTCACGCCGCGCCCAATTCTGAGTTATGCGCGCCACATACCACCTCAGTTGAAGTGCCAGGTAGTTGAGAGGGCACTCTGGGTGAGCAAAATGTAGTGTGTTTTTTTCCGAATTTTTATTCCAATGATTTCATGTTATTTGGTATGTGCCGCGGCGGAGGGCCGCCAAAACACACATCATTTTGAATGCCGCAAAACAGGTGCTAAGACGGGTGGAAAATTCTGGGGAAATTTTAAGGGTCCTACAGGGACCTAAAGGAAAGAAGGGGTGCCAGCTCCAAGGCCCTCTGGAAGGGGGAGGGACAAGGACAAGGGTGTGTGACCGTATGAGGGGTATCACTATACCAAATGCCCCAGACGTTCTAGCGAAGTCACCGTCCATCATTTTCTTATCATTTATGTCAAACGACCGGAACAACTCCGAGATAAGATAAAGAGGGTGCAGGTGACTGAGCTAGAACGTCTGGGTTACCGAGACAGCCCCGGTCCATCAGAGAAATCTTTTATTTTTCTAATGGAAAATCCCTCTCAAACCTTTGGTTCCACGAAGGAAATGAAACCTAAAATGTGTTGGTTAGACTCTGAGGTCAATTTCATGCCTTATACCTTGAAAGGGCATTACGAGTCTATAAAATTTATTTTTAGACTCGTTATTTACCCACGGTTTCTCTGCCATCGGACGTCGATTTTGTGCAATGACGTCTTTGCTTCGTGTTGGAATCCTTTCCTCTTTTGGGAATTTGATAGCGGCTTACATCACTCAATATTAGTAGTATTTGACCAATCGTGAACCTTCAGAATGTCATCCTTACACGGCTAAACCATGATGTACAATTTCCTACACCCAGATCGTACGAAATGCGTAGAAACTTCGTACGAAAACCCTACTATCATCCGTAGAGAATTTGTAGGGACAATCCTTACGGATTTCTAACGACAGTCATATGATTTCTCAAGTCGGCGGCACCGGCAACACAGATGGCCGGCGTCACCGAGTGATTAAGATCGTCTGACCGGGTTGATAGCGCGTTCAAAACTCCTATTGTCTTCTCCCAGGCTCGCCAAATTTTCCAGCTCACCAATTCTCTTCTGTGGCAACGAACATAAGCAGTTCTAAAGCCTTTCCACCACGATCATTTTTTTGAGAGCTATGGTCCAATCCAAATGCAATCTCGGCACTGTGCCATTTGAAAAGAGATCCAGAGGTGGAATGCATGAAATTCAAGAACTTACTTCTATGAATTGCCAAGGACACATGAAGGAAGGAAAAAACGGGAGTTTCAAAGACTCAAACGAAATCTTGCGAAGTCCATTCGAGCTCCGCCATCAAGGGGGGATCGGGATTCGAAACTCGGAAGGTGGGTCAATAAAAAAATTTCAACCTTGGCTGGACCCCCCCTCCCCCCCCCCTCCTTCTATATAGGGAAGATGTTTCCCACCCCTAGCGTCGGGCCGCTCCCGCCGGATTTCCCGCTATCTACTGAACCTTCTTAGTAGTCCCGATACCTCTTGTTTTTAATGTTTGAAGTACATCCCATGGCTCCTAAAGCTATTTAGAGTGCTACAAAGGCTTCAAGTGAAGCTGTAAATTTTTGCTGAACCTCATCCCGGGACGCCCACAGACCACTTTTGGTTGAACTTGAGTGGAATTATTGTTTCAACACCTCCTGAGGTAAGTAGGAAGCAGAAATTGAGGTTTTTTACTCACTAGAGGCTCTACCATGCCTCTGCCAGCCCTTTCCTTCCCTCCCATAACTTATAGTAAGAAGTTTTTTTCGGCCCCGCTCAGACCCCCCCCCCCCCCCCCCCTCCCCCCGTCCGGAATTTTAATCCCGATCCCCCCTTGTCCGCCATCAAATAACGTGGACGTTGACATTTGATGATGCCACGCTGCATCCTCCTGGCATCCTCTCTGTTCTTTCGCCGCCATCCTGCTCGCCCTTCTCTCTATGTCTGTGGCCGCCGCCCTCCATTCCCTTTGTTGCTACCCTCCGTTGCAATCCTCAAAGACCTGCTCAAGCCTCGAAGTTTTAGTCTTGTCAAACGCTCTCGTGTCAAGCTCTGTCGATGCGTTGACTCTCTTGAACAATCTCACCGACTCAAGTCCTCTCAAGTCCTCTCCTCAAAGATTCAAGGATTCAAGATCTCCTCAAGGCCTTCAGGGTGTTCTACGAGCTCCAAGACCTTCAAGTTTGAAACTTCAAGCTACAAACTGCCGCAACACAATTCGCTCCGCCGCCGTTGGCTGGGATTAGGCATTGGCTCGAAGATCCCCTCAGTGAGTTGTTGGAAAATAATCTTTTAATCATCATTCCTTTCTTATGCATACCCCACAACTTCGTCCGCTGTTGGTATGTGTCCTGTTCCTTGGGGTCACACAGTATCTTATGTTCATTTGCAGCTATGAGACTTGCCTAACTCAAGATGGGATTTCACAGGGATGACAGGAGGGGTGTTATTAGGTCGTTGTATGCTTCAATTTCCTTCCTTTTTTTTTATCCTACCTCAGAACCTCAATATATTTTAATTTTATACCGTCCTTGGCGTCCTCGTAAGCGTATATATAGTGCAATCCAAGGGTGGATTGGCCGCTATTGGCCTGCTGTTACAACCGAGATCACTCAAATGGGGCAGATCAGTCTTAAGGAATTGTGTTGCATTTTCTGCCGACGTTCCTAAAAGTCCTTCAAAGCAGAAAGAAAGTAGTGGCGTCCAGACATGTTCAAGCATCTGTGAAACACTCAAGAAATGAATGGCCACCAATCAACTCCCCCACTACAGTTGTACCGGCGTGATTTGTTTGGTCGGCCCAACACACACAACCTAAATAAATGGTTTTGGGCCCCTTCACAGTTCCACCATGATTCCGGTCCAGAAGACCTCTTCTAGGGACTTTATAGACCTCTAAAACACTCAGGAAATGGGTGGCTATGAATCAACTCCCACACTACCTTTACACCGCCGCAATTGTTTGGTCGACCCAACACAACCAAATAAATGTTTTTGGGCCCCCTCGCAGTTCCACCAAGATTCCGGTCCAGAAAACCTCTTCTAGAGACTTTATAGACCTCTAAAACACCCAGGAAATGGGTGGCCACGAATCAACTCCCACGCTACAGCTGCACCGCCGCTATTGCAACCAAATAAATGTTTTAGGGGCCCCTCGCAGTTCCACCATGATTATCTTTTCGGTATTCTACTCTGAAATGTCTTTAGGAGGAGGTTTCCTCAACCGACCATCGCTATAAGGAAATAGAGCTGGATTCATATGGTGTTGATCGCATCATTTCGATCACACGTTCTCCGATCATCTTCCATCAATATTATTGATCGCAATACTTCTCCACAGGTATTCTACTCAGTAATGACTTTAGGAGGAGGTTCTCAACTGGCCATCACTTGATGCTGTATAAATAAATAGAATTCATACAGTGATAACCGCTGTTAACAGTCAGCACTTTAAAAATCATAATACTGCGGCCATATTACTCTTGTTAAAACGTAAACCCAGAGGCCGAAGGCCAGACTCGTACTGCCATGCAGCAATGGCTCTCAAACGCAAGTTGTTTGAGCAAATTTTGAGCGCAAAACTCTTTTTACCGTTGGTTGCCGGGTATCCGGGCACACCGGCACTGTTTCCGAACACTAGTACTCGGCCTTGTTCAACGCTTGTAGAATAACTTTCTTCGGGTATTGGATGGGTAGTAATTATTTATTAGAAACTAACTCCCTCTGCTTCAGCGGTCCCTTCCCGTTCGCTGCACAATGTCGTCCGGGCCGAGCCATCAATGGTCGGAGATCAACCCGGCCAATTGCTCCGAGCGTTCAAGTTGTTCATACCACGGGATACAGGATCCACACAGACTGTGGTCTGCCTCAGAGTCGTGTGCAATTTGTTTACAGTGAGTCTTTGTGTACCAGAATTCCAAATACCCATGGAAAAGCCGGTTGTGCCGAGCCAGAAGGGGTTTCTCAGAAACCGGACTTCCCGATAACACACAAGATTTGGAAAGTGGTTTCCCAAGAAGCCGGGGTTCCCATTGGAATCATCCGCCATTGATCTGCAGGTACATACTGACGCAAAAAACCAACGTAAAACATTCACACTCTCCGAAGAACTCCCACGGGGCGACCATCAGAACTGATGGTCGCCCCGTGGGAAACCAGAACTTTGCACAGCCATACGCTTTTCACTGATCGTTGCAAACTCCCCCAATCATACGGCATTATGGAATGTGAGTCGTGTGTCATGTTATTGGTGGCTCACCAGGGTAGGAAAGCACGGAGATGCTCAAGCTTAAGAGGCGTTCAAATCTAGTCTGTTAGTTACCACGCTCACTTACCCGGTATCCTGCGTTATTATATAAGCATCCGCTTTGGGAACTCACGTGCACGGTTCATTGACGCGACTTGGACGCGCCGTGAAGCGCATGGCGCGTCCAAGGCAGACATTCAAGTTCCATCTCTATCTCAATTGATGAAGAAGACCTCCTGCCATTTTTTGGCAACGTCCTGGGTCAACCATTTCTGAATTGAATATTTTCTCCTTATTTTCGTTGCATTTCCTGCGACTTTCCCAAAAATGACCTTCGAAGCACAAAGAAAGGGGTGGTGCGAATCTCAAACGTTCAAGTTCCGAGTCGGCCGACCTGTTCTAGTCCATCGCGCCTCGAACTCCAACTCGAAGCTATGGGCCGTTATTCCTGCCTTTGGCTGGGTCTGGAGCCGATATTGTTCACCGATCCCACACCCTGGAGCGCTGCACAATATTTTATCTCAGGCTCTTTAATGCCTGGGCCCAACTACAACATCCGAGGTACGAGCATCATATTGTTGTAGCGTCTGTCTACGAGAGACTTGGGCCCAACCAATTTCAACCGCATCTTTTGGGGAACACGGCACATGGACATCCCCAAATTCTCCCTTTGTTGAGGTCACATTTAATACACATCCGCAAGGATCCGACAAGAAGGATAGCACCCAGATTCCTAAAGGACCTCAATGTAGCCTTCGTTCGGCCGGGCTAGGCCCCAGGCTGTTCCATCTGCGAAACAGGCCGTTCCAACCCTTCAATCGGGAAAGACTCAGAGTCTCAAAATATCGAATGCAACCCAACTCGCAGGCCGTCCTTGTGTCCCCGACGATATCGTACCCCCCATGTCGACGCTTACCAAGCAGCTTATCTATACGGTCTCCTTCGGTCAGTTGCAGACTATGACTGAAATTGTCGGGATGGCAGCGGCCGATTCGAGAGGTCTGACAATCCGCCCGGTGCGTGGTTGAGACAGATATGGAGACGGCCCCAAAAACACCGCCGTGTTCATTCACCCATATGTTTGTGTAGACTATAATTCGGACGAATGAATTGGACTGCATTTTTCCGCTCCAGCGCGGCAAGTAGGGGGTTAACCTTATTACAACGTACTTAACTTTGGCATCACTTCGAGATTCGGATGAGCGCAGAATGTCTCTTCCTCTTGGGGAATTGGCACTCGGGCATCAGAGGGAGTCAGGAGAAGAGCCTGTAATATCATGGAACAATTTAGCTATGACTCAGATAGACTCTAAGATTAGTATAAATACAGTAGCTACAGAGAGGGAAAACCCTGGCTTCACCGCCGAGGATCAACTAACGGCGACACTCTCAGGCTCAGGCTCCGAGCTGATTGTTGATCAGTTGCGACACTGTCCCAGATGCGACACTCTGATGGGAGATCAATACGCCACCAAATCTCTGAATTAGCAGTGAATACCCACTTCCGAGCAGTTAGGGCAAGCGCAGCGCGCCCTAACTGCGGGAATAAGCAGTGTAGTGAATGGTTAGGGTCCGGGTTTGGGTTTGGGTTTGAGTTAGGGTTTGGGTTCAGGTTCAGGTTTTGGTTTGAGTTAGGGTTCGGTTAGGTGTGAGGGTTGAGGGATATTTTTGCCTCGGAAAAAGAGCAGGGAAAGGTGTTGAAAGTTCAGTATTGCATGCATTTCTTGTCAATCAGCTCATCAAAGTGCCGTGATTTGGGTTGGATTTAAGCGACAGTGTCGCAGCTTGTCAGAACCCGGCCTTGAGTCTGAGTTTGAGAGTGTCGCCGTTGACACACCCCCTTCACCGCCCCCGTGTAAATCTAAAAATTGATTCCACCGAATATCTGAGTGAATTAAGGAAAGAATTCCTTCGAGCATAAACTCCATCACTTCCAACGTACAATAGCAGTTGCAGTTTCGGGAGGCAAGAAAACAAGATTGTATGCCAGAACCACATGGCACCGAGAGGAGTCCAATCCTCACAATTCTTACTTTCGAAGCGGGAACACGGTGGTTCGGGGGAGAGAACGGTGCCTATGCTGGGATGGGCTCATGGCTAAATGGGTGAGCGTGAACTGGGGGTTATATCAAGGTTGATCGATTATTTATGCTGTTGCGTAGATCTGCAGAGGTTTTGGGTGATAAAAGTTAAGCACCGATGAAGGACTAAAAGGAAAGTCGTCTTGAGTCGCTCAGGCTAGAATTTCCGTACCTGGACGCGGGGCAGTGGGCGGTCGAGGACCTGCCGCCTCGGGAGCAATAGTGGGAATTTTTTCCTGGCTCAATGGAATGAAACCTGTCTCATAATTCATTCCGACTATAACCAGGGGCAAATCAGGTGGAACCAGCGAAAAGCTAGCACGAGACGCGACAGTTCCGAGCTGTAATGAACTACTAACATAGTGCATTAAACCCTTGCCGTTCGAACTTTCTCCTCAAACTAAACCAAACGTGTGCGCTTGCAGGTCCGATGATTAGGTCCGTCAATTCTCAGAACCGTAGCTGTGGGTAGACAACGAGTCAAAAAGTCATCAGACCGGCGCGGTACAAAGACTTCGCTGCAGAGCAGAAATCGAAATATCTACTGTACAATAGGGGCAGTCAGAGTAGAGGATTAAGGGAGGATTATGTTGGGATTCTGGGAAGGATTATGGAATTTTAAAAGACCATAATCCCTCCATAATCCTCTCCATAATCCCTTCAATTTTGACCGCTCTCAAATTGTTCGGATTATGGTGTGATTGTGGAGTCCCACTTGAGTCCAATTTTCCATCATCATAATCCATAATCCACAATCCTCGCATAATCGCCTCCGGAGGCGATTCGAGGATTACGGCGGATTATGGATTTAAGAGGATTATCCCACGATAAACAATTCAAGAATCTGTTGAGAATCCTTATGCATAATCCGACCATAATCCTCTACTCTGACTGCCCCTAATGGGTCCAGGGCGGAGACTCTTAGTTAATTAAACCTGTGAAATTAGACTGGGAGGACTAGGAAGCTCCGACGCAGTAACAGAAGCGCGGTCAATTAAAATACCGTTTTAATTGAGGCTCCAGCGCTGTGAAGATTGCCTCAAGAACGAGTCTAAAAATATTTTTTTAAGACTCGTAAACTTCTTCAGACCCCGACAACCGTGCGACATCCGACATCTGTCGACATGTGTGGCTATGTACGACTATGACCGTAACCCGTTGATCACGGCCGCACGGCAGCGGTGGTGACTTGTCATCTCCAGACTTCACACCCACCCATCATGCCTCGCCTCAGGCCAACGCGCCCCGCAACCATTCCTGAGCTTCTAGCGGTAGTTCAAAGCTATGATGCGAGTGGCCTCGATCTTCGGGAACTGATCGACAAGGCGGAGACAGAGGGAGAGCAAGGGAATATCCTGGCGTCTCGCGGGGTCCAGGGTGGAAGCAATGAAGCAATTACGAGTGTCGCCGGAGGAAGCTTGGAGGGGGCATTTGTAGCCTACTGGCGGGCAGCTAATCTAATCTTCGACAAAATCCCAGCTTACCCCACTTACGAACGCCAGCTTACTCCGGCGGAGAAAACATCTATCTCAGCAGTGAGTGTTATATTCTTTGCATCTTCCCCATGCGCGCCCACCCTCGCTCGGATTCAAACTTCGCTCACTTCTGGGCTAGAGAGGCCACGCCATTCTGCAAGAGCTTGCAAATATCAAGCCGATTCTTGCGCAACGATACGTGCGGTATGCGTGTGGAGCGGCAGACCCTGCTGAAGTCATTGTCTACCCACATTCATCCCCGAGGTCTGTCGCTTTGACTTGATTTTATCTCGACTCACAGATCTCTTCTGTAGGAGAAGTCGGCGATCCGGTCAACCAGAAGGCTCTCAGTCAGGTCGCAGCGCAGTCCCGGAGGAGGTCCTGCGGGATTGGCGTAATGCGTGGGCCGCTTTCCAGCGGCCTACCTCCAGCACATCCTCTCTGGAGGAGCCGATGCAGAGTTTAGCAGTGGGAGATGAGGAGGCGCCACCTCGACAAGTGCGCTTCGACGATGCCGTTGAAGCGATTTGGGAACCGCCTACATCCACGGCGAACGGCACTCGAGCGAGCGGAAGTCCTTCTCCGTCGAGCAACGCCCATGACCAACGCGCTGTAGGATATATCAACGCTTTGTTAACCATGTGGGACCGCCGCGCCTCCATATTGTCTGAGGCGTCGAGCTCGTTGGAACACGCTCTGCACGATACCGAGGCACTCATATGCACCTACCTAACTCATATCCTTGATTCCCGAGAGGCGAGGCGCGCGGTCGTTCTTCTCCAAGGCCAAAATGCGCAATATGTGCTCGATGCTGTACAGAATGTCAGCTCAAAGTTCTCTTTCAAGCGGTCTTTTAATTCCTGATACCAGGTCCTCGACCGTGGCTCCCTTCCGGAGGCGACGTACAACGCACGGGCCCGCAAGTTGATGCGCAAGATATCTGAAGCCCATGATCAGCTTCCCGCATCGCTGTTCATCACCGGTGTTTACGACGCTGATGAGCACGCAACATTTGGAGGAGGTTTCGGTGATGTCTATAGAGCGTCGTATGATGGCAAGCGTGTTGCCCTGAAGCGCATCCGAACCTTCACCTCGGACTCAACGAGGAATCATAAACGACTCGTAAACTTAATTTCAGCTTCATGGGGTTTTTTCACTCATTATTAATTATCCTCCAGCAATTTTGCAGAGAGGCGCTTGTATGGCAGGGACTTCGGCATCCCTCAATTATCCCATTTCTCGGCATCGACCGCGATACTTTCCCATCCTCTTTCTGCATGGTATCTCCATGGATGAAACACGGTACCATCCTCAAATATTTAGAGAGCCGTGGACGCGGGGACATTAGTCGACTAGTGAGTGAGGTTCATTCGCGTCCACACACGGTAACCAATATTTTTCCTAGACTCTGGAAATTGCCCAAGGCTTAGAATATCTGCATTCAATGAGCATCGTGCATGGCGACCTGCGTGGTAACAACATCCTTATTTCTGATGATCACCACGCTTGCCTTGCAGACTTCGGCCTCGCAACAACGGTCCGTGATGGTGAGACCACCACGGTCGGCGCACTGTCCTCCAGCGCAGACCACGCCGGGAGCGCGCGGTGGTTTGCCCCCGAGTTGATTGCGCCAGAAGAGTTCGGTTGCGAGAGGTTCAATCGGACACGGGCGACTGACGTATACGCATTCGGCTGTGTTTGTCTCGAGGTAAGCAGTTTGCATTCGAGTAGGTAAGTCACGCGCGAAAACAGGCTGAATCTTCTGTAGTTGCAAACGGGTGCTCCTCCATTCGCGGAGGTTACAACCGATGTGGCGGCCTTTTTCCGAGTGATTGCGGGGGAAAGACCAGAGCGACCGGACACTATATCTGATGGCATGTGGTATCTCGTCACCGCTGCCTGGGCTCCTGATTTTCGGCAGAGACCTGATATGACCCAAATTGTATGGTCACTACAGGATTAAATCTTCGATCCCCCTTGAACACTTGGCTGGGTAACGGCGGTGTAGCTATTTATGTCAGACCGTCGATTCCTGAGAGTTCAAACTCCCCCAAAAAGCCTTCGTGAGAACGAGAACTGGTTTGATCCCAAGTCACCTGGGATCGTTGAGTTTCAGTCTTTCAAACTAGAAGTTCAGTGGATTCTTCGCAGGTGTGGTCTGCTCTGACGTCGCACTAACCGATCTAACCCAAGGCTAGTTCGTGTCGTCCAACACCCATCGAGTTACGCGTTCCGATAGGTAATGTGGGCCATTTCTTTACCACCCATCCTAGACGTGAAAATACAGTAAAATGATGCAAGTGCAAACACCCCGTTCCCTGTTTCAGGCGTTTGTAAGCTCAACCAGTGGGACGGAAGGGAAAAGAGAAAAAACGGAGAGTTAGCTTTTGTATTCGGACACCAACGGTCCAGCAGTTGAACCCAATGTTCCCACCTATCTTGTATTGATTAAGGAAGGTAGAACACCAATTACCCTCCTCGTAAGTCGAATAACCGACGCGCTCTTGGACCGTTCGAGCCGAGCAACGCAGAAAAGATAGCCAACGCAGTTTTGAGAATCTCCTGCCTAGTTATTCAATTGTTTCGGGCACCGAGGATGAGGTTTGCTGGACGAAGGAAGAATAAAATGACTCGGATTCTCAGATTCGGAAACCGCAATCGGATTCTTCGACCTGCATCCGAGATCAGAAAATGCGCGGGAGCATGAATGTGTGCTGCATACCGTGCCCGATAGGGAATCCCACCGTACGTATCTGTCACATACGGGTCACATACGGACAGGATACGGTGTTCCGTCCCCAAGCCGGCCGTCGGCCTGACGCACCAAGACTCACATGGGCCATTTTTAGAATGGCAAAACCTTCATGCTCGCGGCCGGCTCCCTGGCATATGGCCTGCCGAGCGCCGAGAAAGTTTGACCGTAAGCTGTCCGTATGTCACAAATACGTACGGTGGGATTCCCTAGTGCCCGAGTTGAGTACACTTCTCGAAGGTCAGATAGGTCAGTAGTGGAGGATATACAAAAACCGTAGTGCAGGATGTAATAAACCCTGCACAGTCGCGCAACCAGGGCACATTTGAGCAAGCACGGCACAATTACTTACAGACTTACGAATGTGCCGCGTTTGATTTCCATGCCGTTTCTGGCATCTGATGCACAGCCTCAACCTGCTCTTTCTCTCAAACCCCGCCCAGGCGCTCATCGAAACGCGTTGAAAACCGCACCTTGGTCAATGGAGACTTATTGCCCTCTTTTGAACACATGAAGTGAAGTGAATTCGACTTTACCAGAGGCCAACAACACTCAGCCATCACACCCATTATTTCTAACAAGAGCGCGGCGGGGCGGAGCGACCCACCACTTCGGTTAAATGCTAGAACTGTCAATCCATTACTGTATTCCTCACGTTGCATCAGCAAACAGTGTTTTGGTCAGTAGCTGCAGGCCAAGAATATCAGCAGCTCGTAGTCGTGGTAGTCGTTCGAGTGAGCACAGTAGCCGTTGGTAGCACCAGTAGCCGAACAGCCACGGATCAGTTGCCCGCAGGAGCCGCTGCGCACCCGATCGGTAGCGGCATATAGCCGAGTCCCCGAGGAATGATGATTAGAAGAGCTCAAGAGGTTCTTGCGAGCTTACAGCCATTTGCGGAACTTAGGGCACGGGTCCTTTTTTTTTTTGCTCACACTTTTCAACAAGAATGGTCATTTTGAGCTCAATTCTTGTCCGTTTGCCTCGAGAATATGCTCATTGCATCCGCAATGAAAATGCGGAGGGCACCACGGTCTTCGTTTTTCCTGATGCGATCATAATTGCCTTATTGGGGAAATGTCGCCCTTTTTGTACAGAATGATGAGCGTGATAGCTATAGGTATCCAAATGACCTAAAAATTTGAGAGGATGGTATTGGGTGTATTACGGAGGACTGGATGGAGCGGTATTTCCTCATATTGTATTTATTCCTTGTATACAAGGTATTCAGATATCCCACATTATAAGAATGCAGAATACCGGTAAACTAAGACAAACATTCAAAATCCCGGTCCGTCCAGCCCTCAGTGATACTCATAAAGACATCATATCAAATTTATAGGTCAATCTGACCACAGCACAGAGGATGTGACAAGTTCTGTACAAAAAGGGTGACATTTTCCCAATAAGGCAATTATGATCGCATCAGGGAAAACGAAGACCCTGGTGCCCTCCGCATTTTCATTGCGGATGCAATGAGCATATTCTCGAGGCAAACAGACAAGAATTGAGCTTAAAATGACTATTCTCGTTGAAAAGTGTGAAAGAAAAAAAAAACGGACCTGCGCCCTAAGTTCCGCAAATGGCTGTAATCCACACGGGACTTGCGAATTCTGGCGGTAAAGGTCCTTAGACTTGCGTTGCTCAAGATTACCGTTTAGCGACAGAATTGTGGAAAAGGCTAGGGTTGCGGAAGAAACTCCAGGGGGTACATCAGACTTTTGACACAAAACTTTTGATGCCTGTACAAGCTTGAAAAAGCCCAAACAAGGGCAAAAAGACCAAAAGACGACAAGACCACAAACTTAGAGGTCAATCTCACAAGGTCGCTAGTTCGACCCTAAACAAATGCATTTATTTCGAATTTGGGAGTAGATAACTGTATCAGGTAAGCACTAGGCCAGTCAAATAGGTGTTCCCTGGCATTTAAAGGATTCACCCTACCTCTGTTCCCATTTTGTGAGTGTAATTTCTAGCCCTTTTCGCCTTGTGAGCTTGTCGGCAAGCTGACAAGGTCCAAAAGGGGACAAGATTTTGGTCAAATGGCTGATGTACCACAAAGTCGGTAATATACCACCCAAAAGTTTTCCGGGGTACAACAATTGTAATTTACGCGGAAAGTTACGTTTTTGGATGCATCACGTGGCGAAATCACGCGTCATTTCTCAAAAAATCGCCGCTAGCGCTATGCACACGGAGAGCAGCGCTGAACAACATGAAATCATAGAAGAACCACGACAGAAGGATATAACAAAGAAATAGGTAAAGTGCAGCTAAAGTATGGCTCTACATATTAATAACACGGCAGCGTAAATTACCACGTCAATGTAAAGTCGGTCTCGTCCTCAGCTTCCTCATCCTCGTCCATCCCCGCAAAACCCTGGTCCACACCCACGTTTGGCAGGTGCTTCCCCTCAACAGGCTTATCCGCCAGAACATCCAGGAGCAGCGCCGACTCCAAATCAATCTCGGCATCCAAATCCAGGACGGCGCTCGGAGGGATGTCATTTTCCTGCCAATCTACTCTCGCTGCCTTGCCTTTCATATCGTGTCCAATGCCTCCGACCTGAAGAGATTCAAGAATGTGGTCGTTGCGTATTTGGACAAGGGTAGATCATTGATCGCTTGGAATGCGCAACTCGGAAATCACGACTTTTCAAATCGAAGAAATTGGGCCTCCTGGTGCATCCTCAAAGCCGCCAGACGTGTATTTAAACGATTTCAATGTAATCCGAGGTCGAGACATGTGACCGTGTTGTGGGGAGGGTAATATACCGCGCTCTTTTGACCCACCGACCACAAATAGGTAAGTTACGTCGCACGTGACCGCGGTAATTTACATCTACCAGTTACCACCCGGTTTCTTCCGCAACCCTAGAAAAGGCGTAAGTCATTCAAACTCCGCCAGCACGTGTCAGATTCCGTGATCAATCCGTGATCAAAGACACGTGGTGGTTGATGTCGTGGCACCCTTTCTCTTCCTTTCCCCCATGATGGTAAGTGGCCGTCAAGCGGCGGGCACAAACAGTGTCTGTCTTTCAAGGGTACTGGAAAACTCCCGGTCAATTACATTCAGAAATGAACAACGGGAAATTATTTTATGGCACCACCTTTGGCCTAGCTGTTCGATGTTCCACATTGAACTCCAAGAGAATTTGGGAAGCTCGTGGCACCCGAGAACTCGAATTAGTTGCGTATAGGTTGTCTCCAATTTCCAGCGCACATTGTACTACTACAAAAATGCATTCTCCACCGATCTCTTTCCTCGAATTCCTCGCGGATTGCTCAATGAAGGTTGGGCTGAAAAAAGACTGAAGAAGGAAATTGAGAAGCTAGAGTGAACCAGCATTTTGTTTTACTGTTTCTCCGCCCACATTTCATTGAACAGAGAGCTCAAAAGTTGAACTCGAAAGACTGTCAGCAGCAATGACAAATGGGTCACGTTTTGTGCATCGGCACGTGCAATTGTTGGCGACATTTTCGGTCCTCTGAGCACAAACCGTCACTTTGTTCCTGTTTGTGAATCTCCTCTCCCCTCGTTCTCCTTCTTGGAGTCTCAGCACCTCCTCTCAAGCCAATCCACCTCCATGCAGCACAGCTAAAGTCCTCACAGTGCTCTCAGACCCCTCGACTTCACAAATTCTCGTTCTCCCCGTTTTGGCACTTTCTCGAGTCTTACCCTCAGCGTTGTGTACGGCTTCGCTTCAAGACTTTCTCAAGACACTCCAGGCTTCAAAGTTCTCAACTCAGCAAGTCTCTGTATTCAAGTCAAGGGCTTCAAGTTCTCGTCACACCCACCACCTGCATCAATGCCAGATCTCGTCGTGTCGCCTCAAATCCCGTTGCGTCAAGATCCTAAATTAACTTTGTCCCTGCAAACCTCAAAGTACCTCAATACTCTGCAGATATAAACATCCAAGTCCGACTTCCACCCAGACCCCGGGACTATAATTCACGGAGACTTCAAGATATAAAGTGTGCGTGCTCAATATATTAGCATTTCTTCACTCTCTTATGTTTTCTCTGCACCCTACGTCGCCGTCACGAACGGCATCGAATCGGACGACATCTTCCTCCCCGCCTTCAACGCCTCCGTCGCCTCGCAGCCACAAGCACGTCATCCCCAGTGGCGCAAGCATGCGGGCCTGACATCGCGCACATTGTCCCCTACACCGTGTGCATGCAGGCCTCATTCACTCACTCGAGCGCACCACGTTCGCACTGCATGCGACCTACACCACACGCGCGGCGGCGGGCACTCAGCGCCGCACGACCGCGTGCACATGCTTATTATAGTTTAATTTGAATGCATTTTATATTCTCCTGCAATGATTTCGGAATCCCCTGCAACATTTAAGCCTGACTATGGCTGGATATGATGAGCTATTGTCAGATATGAAGGACTATGAGTCTGCAAGCCACAACTACCAAGGGCTACCAGGTGCTACTGAGCCCCGCTGCCAGGGCTACCAGCGGCTACCAAGTGTTGGCGGGGGGGCTACCAAGAGCTTCATATGGGGGTACTTGTATATGAAACTACCCGGGATACAGAGTCAACATAGCGCGACATAGTCAAGGCGTTTTTTGCTGATGTGCTGTTTCCCACATTGCTGTATTTCCAAATTGAAAGCTTAATTGGATGGGTGATCCGCCGGACATCATCCAGAGCCGAGCCGTCCACATAATGGCAAGGCTACCGTGGTGAAGGAACCGTGGACATTTTCGGTCGGCGATGAGGAACTTGTTGTCCTTGTTTTCAAGCTCCAGTCCTTCCGAACCAAAATTGAAGCACAGAATTTATAACTGAACATAGAGCATCAGCACGGCAACACGAGCCGAGAAGCCGACATCGCGGAGCTTAAAAGGCTTCAGACGGACAGGCGTATTCTTATAAAGAGAGTGAATACCTCTCGTGGCCATATGTTTGTTTTACTTTCCCACAGAGTTGGGCAAATAAATAGATAGATTTTCTGAGTGAACTGAAGTGGTCTCACGTGAATACTTAGGTACACAGGGGAAGGAAGGGATGCCCATCAGTAATCATCCAGAGATCAAGCCAACCCAGCCTCCACTTTTTCCAACTCATCCCCTGGCAAATCCTTGCCCACCTCTTCCACCATCCCTGTAGGAACATTGAACTCAGGAAGTCGAGCCAAGTTCCTTTTGTGCTGTTCCTGGACATCCTCGCCAATCCTAGCCAGCCTCTCATCAATATGCTGAACCCGCTTGGCTTGTGATGAGCGCTCAAAGAGTGGCCTTGCTGTTTCCCAAAACTCCAGTGCCCTCAGGAAATCACCATGCTTGCTGCAGATATCCCCAAGGCGGATCATGCACTCTGCTCTGCTCCGGTGAACATCCATCTGGGTGAATCCCTCAAAGGCAAGGGTGAACAGAGAAATGGCTGTGGCTTCCTCATTCTCCCTAAGGAAAACATCACCCAGGAATTGCAGAGCCTTGTGGATCCCTATCCGCTCTTTCACCTTGAGGGAGTGTGCAAGAAAAACAGCAGCCCATGAGGTTGGATGATGCGATCCCTCCCAGCGATTGATGTCTGCAAGCCTCTCCAGGCAGTAACTCACTTGCTCAGAGTACGTCCCCCATACAAATTGGAGGCATTTGCAGAACAATGAGCTTGACAGATCACCATCTCTAAGATCGAGATCAGCCTGAATCATATTGCATCCGAGCATCGCATGGTTATTTGCTTTGATAATGGCTTGTGATGCCTCAATTTTCTTTTGTATCTCAGCCTTTGAAACCGCCATCAGGACCTCAAGTTCGGCAATGTTCATCAGGGTAAACCCTTGCTGGTAATTATCATTAGGTGTTTCGTGGAGAATCTGATTGTGGATGTTATGTGCCTCAATATATTCCGATTTGAGTGTGTGAACCTCGGCTTGAATTCCCATCAACAGATAGTTGAGCTGCCCATGAGACTGACCACATAGACCCAGAATTCTTCTGCCCCTGATGGTCAGGGCCAAGCATTCTTGGTATTCACCCAGTGACATCAAGCAAAAGGCCTCGATGCGTAATCCACCTGCCTCTTTCCACAAATCTCCACAAATTCTAGCAAGCCTCTGTGCCTCCCGTGCATGGGCCCCACCAACCGTATAGTCACCAGCAACTTTTCCTGTTTCTCCAAGGGTATTAAGAGCATCACATTGCCTCCTAAGGTCTCCATTTGCCTGTGCCAAGGAGAGGGCAATTTGACCATGCCGTAAAGCAGTGGAAATGTTCCCATTCTGAAAGTAGTAGGTTCCCAGCTCATTGTGGAAGGCAGCTGGCAATTCCGTTGAGTCCATTGCATAAAAATTAAATAGAAAACATACACTCTAGGTCTGGGTCATTGAAGCACTTGAAGTGGGTGAAGGCCTCAACTATCAATGAGTCTAGATGGGCGACTGGATGACGTTGCCATAATAGGACCAGTTCAGCCATTAAATATGCTTTCAACCGATGGTCTGGTAAGAATGGAAGTAGGTTGGTGATATCCTCTAGAAGACGAGTTACGCCTCGTGCGCTACGCAAACTGAAGCGATTAAAAGAACATGTGCAATAAATAACATCTGCAACATTCTGATACTTCCTCTGTAGGCTAGTTTGGAGAATATTCTGGATGTTTGTATAGTTTGATCTTATCCGGTCAATGGGGACCGCCCCGGATCTCGTGCCAAAAGCTGCTGTGTATGATTCCAGGAGCTCATGAAAATGTTTCAAAAGCGGTTGTATCATCTGGTCTGTTGGAGGGAACAGTCTTCCCATGTATTCCCTGATAGGCACCAAGACCTTCAAGTGTTTGTGGTCATCAGTGTATGCCAAAGCAGTACGCAGCAATGCAGCTTTACAACCAAGGATATCCTCGATTGGAAATTTGGTTTGCTTGAGTTCTACATCTGAAAGGCCATCTGGGAGCATGGACAGCAGAGCCAAGAGATCCTGGGACTGTGGCATGGAAGCAATTCTGTGACTTGAGAGCGACAGTGAAATTGACAGTTCCAGGTTGGATCTTCTGTCATAGCCCTCAGAGATGAGGGAAGTATTCTCGGTCTCCCAACGAGATAATATATGAGGGCAGCCTTCCAAATCCACCAGATGGGCCATGAGGCTGATTGCAAGTGGCATGTTGTCTGTTAGAGCAAGGACCTGGTCCACCTCCTCCAGGGAATGCTTGTCATCAGCAATATCAGTGAACATCCTTCGGGCAGCATCCTGTGCCAAAGGCAGTAGGGGCACTAAGAATGGCCGGGTCCACTGCACTTTGGATGGCCTTTCTGCCCCACGCATTGTGATCTGGGGCTTCCTGAGTGAGATCGAGACAAAAAAAGGTAAATTTACAAACCACCAAAGCTAAACTGTGTATGTCCGTGAGAAGAGAGAGGAACTCTTCAATCTCTTTGCATGATTTGGTTGGCTCCCACACGGTTTCGAGGTTATCCAGAATCAACAGAGTGGGTGGGCCACTGGAAAAGTGCTTCAAGACCGCTTGAGTGAGGTCTTCCCCAGGTTTCAGTCCAAGATGTGCTCCAATCAGACCTGCAAGTTCCGGTTTGCTTGATGCAGTGTCACAGGTAACGAAGAACCGATTCCCGTAATACTTGTTAGTTATCTCCTCGTGGTGCACAACAACCCTTGCGAGACTAGTCTTTCCCGTCCCGCCTGCACCCAGAATAGCAATTCTTGGAGTGCCCTGCCTAAAGAGCTTGAGAATATCTGCAAGCTCTGAATCACGACTGTGGAATATTTTTGGCTCCGCTGGTAGCATTGAAATGGAGTTGGAACTACGGTATTCATAAGTCCAGTGAAGAAACAGTGTCATGGAATAAAGCACCTGGCATATGAGCCAGAGTAAATCTTACTAATCTGCTGCGGCATTAGCACTGATACTCTCAAAGAGTCCACTCACATACAGCAGAAGCTGAATCTGAACTAGACATTGTTTCAAGAATATCAAGTATCTCCTGGTGTCTGAGCTGAGCCCGGTCTTGCATCTCCCTTACATTGGTCATGATATCCACATTTTTTATCTTTGCCATTGTGAGTTGCCATATGGTCTGAATGTGAGTCCTTACGTTGAAGAAATCAAATCCCCGTTGCAATCCTGTGTGGCAATCCCTGAGCAGCACACTCAGCTCTCCCTGGCGAAAAAACCTCTTGACTTTGCTGCCACTTTGTTGAGCCTCAACAAAGGCATGAATTTTGTGGAGGGTCCTAAATATCTTCAGTGGATGTAAGTAGGTTCAACGGTACACAGGTACTCAGTGAATTTTGTAATCTCAGTTAATATGCTCGGCGGCAATTCCGGACCAGTATCTGACTTGATATATACCCCGATAATTGCCTTGAGCAACTCATGAGTGTGCTCCATCAATCCAGCACACTCTTCCTTGTTTTGTTTAACAGTCTAAGCAAGTGACCAGTTCAGAGGGTGCTCCAATACTAATTCAAGGGGGAATGTACCTGCACCGATCCCAAAAGGGACTGAATGGTATTTGAAATGGCATCAAGGCCAGGAATATTGAGAGTGTCCACAAGGACATCCAGAGTGTTGGCTGTGATGACCACACACTTGGAGATGTTGTTCAAACGAACTTCATTTACAGTTGGTTGGCGGGGCATGTTGTAGTGATGGGAAAGTTCGGTTCGGTTCAGGTTCGGGGTACTTTTGCCTGAACCCTGAACCTGAACTTCGGTTCAGGTTCAGCAATTCGCTGAACCCCGAACCTGAACTGCCGGTTCAGGTTCAGACGGTTCGGTTCAGCGTTCGGAGGGGTTCGAACCCCCGAACCGAACCTATTTTTTGCGGCCGAAAAACTGCTACACTGAGGAGATCATGGTCGTCCTACCATCCAGAAAGGAACTTAATTTGATGTATAAGCTTCGAACGCACACAGGATCAAAAACATAGCGAGAGTTCATTGAATTCAGTGGTTCAAATTACAGCACTACATGTAATATTCTTCGTCCACATCTATCACGTCAGCAAATCCATAGTGCTCTACATCAAGCTCCGCAATCAAGGCGTCCATGTGCTTGGCAGAGTCCTCACTGGCACTAATATGGCCATTTATGCACTTAGCAGATCCAGTGAAAAAAGTGTGGATTTCCTCAGGCTCATCGAGGATGAAGCAGTAGGTTTAGAGACGGATTGCTTGTCGTCGCGGTCTTCGTACCAGATGATGTCGGCGGCATCGCGAAGAGAGTCATCAGATTTTTTAGCACACCCGAGGGCAGATTCTAACATGGCAAATTGAAGTCGAGGGTAACTTGCCGCTCTCGAGTCTCAAGCAGCCTTTTGAAGTCAAGTAAAATGCCATTGCATTTACTTGACTTCAAAAGGTGGAGATCAGGCAGTCCTATTGTTCTTATTGTCCAGCTTGAGTTTGATGCTCACGACGAAAATCATCGAAAAATGCGATTCAAGCGCGAGTTAGATGAGGGGCAACCGAGATCGTGATTTTGAAGACAATGACCAAGGGGGTCCAAAGATAAGAATAGCCGATGACAGCAAATGAGGACCTCTCTGAAATTGATAGACGGTTACTTGGGCGCAATTATTCGCGTTTAGCTGCTGACGTGGTCGGTATGCGTGAAAGAGACACATTGATTGGGTCATTTGGACTCTAAACTTGTACAAAAATCGGCTTGATCTCGGCATTAGGTTCGGCGGTTCAAACCCGTTCGAACCCGTTCGGCAAAATCTCTCCCCGAGCGAACTCTGAACCGAACTTCAGGTTCAGGTTCGGGCATTTGGCTGAACCCGAACCTGAACTTTGTGTTCAGTTCGGTTCAGTTCGAGTTCGAACCGAAAGGTTGAACCGAACTTTCCCAACACTAGCATGTTGGTCACTACCCAGGAATGGTGGGGCACAGTAAGGGGCGGAGGGGAGGTAAGAGGGGACGGCAACATCAGGACGCCTGCCCTTTGAACAGCTGTTGAGCGTGTGAGCAATTGATCGGCAGGGTTGAAAATAGCCACGGAGGAAACAGGTCCTTGATCTTGATTGGGCCAAAGTTATGAATTGACAGCATGAGCGAATGGACGCCATCGCTGGGAACACTATTCCAGACCATCGGCCTCAAGTCACCATGGTTGCGATTTAACTGGTGGCGTGCTCAGCATGTTTAATGATCGGAATGTGCAGAGCGCTTCCGAGTCAGAGAGTTTTTTAAAGAAAGAGATTATTTCTGCCCGGAAACTTCAAAAGATATCCAGACGAGGGGGGGAAGGAAGAGGACAGCGAAAGCAGGACACCTGTCAAGTTTTGAACGGCTGTTGGGCAGTTCATCTGCCAGGTTGAAAATAGGAGGAAGCATCGAATCATGGGCGCTGGAACTTGATTGGACCGAAGTTATGGAACGGAAGCCACAGCTCAGACATGAACCAAGTATAGCTTCCATGTTTTGTTCATCAAAAGACGTTGACCATACGAAGCTTTTTGAGCTCCGCTTCTCGGCCACCGATGCCGTGACCCCCTACTAGGGTGGGTGTTCCGGGAGGAATGATTGATTGCTTTATATGCTGGGTGGAAGGAAACAGATTCAACATTATTAATTGATACTTGCGGCGCCGAGCACAATTGTGCCTTTCTGCTGCCCACTGTATCCGTCTCTCGCTCGTGTCATTGATTGCCATATCTCGCAGGTCGGTTCCCTTGCACAGAGAAAGGTGAAGAAGTCCGGGGCCGAGTCCGAAGTCGAAGTCGACCGTTGACCAGGGGGGACAAATTCAATTCAATTCGAATTTCTTTCTTCACATATGTAGGGTGCACAACGCAAGGATGTGGGTGGGCTCCAGAAACCGATCTTATGATAAATATCTTCGTCGTACGTCTGCTGGACGTCTCACAAAGAGGCTTGATGCTTGACGCTCGATAGTAATGGTAATACCACCCAGTCGGGCCAGATCAACATCGATTGTACATATGATGCGAACGAAAGAACTGGAGTCGGGAGTTATGGGCGTCAATATTGTGGTACAAGGTGTGTGCGGAAAGAGAGGAGCCACGGGCAAATTTTGGTGGGAGTCGCTCAAAATTGGATTTTATTCCAGACAGTTCCACAGCAGTAAGTTCGGCCTCGGAGGACATGCTTGACTTTGTTTGAGGGTCAGCCGACAATGCCAACGATTCAAACCGTTGCAAAGTGCAGTCGGCGAGGTTGGTGCGCAAATAACATGTATGTATTTGTTGGGAGTCGTGATTTTGTCGTGATTACTGTAATTCATTCGTGGAAGAAACTCGAGCGGCTCGAGGGTGGGCCGATGAGTCCAATTTGGCGTCGTTGGCTGATTTCCCAAGCATGGATTCGTTCCGAAACAGGCAGGGCATCCACGAGTCGAGGAGCAATCCTCTTAAAGTCAAACTGCTAAAGAGACAGACACACATTGGAGAGCACCTCAGTGACAATTGGTTCTCGGACCCCTGGCGTTCTCCAGGAGATCTACTGTCGACCTTTGGACTCACAACAAACGGCCTGGTACCCCTCAGAGCTGAGCCACAATGTCTCCGACACCATGTTCTCCCCTCCTACCCACTTTTCCGCCTTCGGACTCCTTTCCTTGGTGGATACCTTGGGTCGTGTTCCTTTTGGACCACCACTCTCTTCAGACTTTTTCACGATACAAGTCAACATCTCAGACCATGTTCGGAGCGAAGGAACTGAGCTCTGACCGCTCCAGACCACGATTGGGATACCGTGCCTTCGAAATACTGCTCGTCGAGCTGTCTTCGAAGGCTACACGGCTCTCTCCTCTCGCGTCGTGGCGATATATGGTTCAATCATTAAGTTTCTAGGGAATTGGAGCTATGTGTAGTCTGTGGGCAGTCTACCTTAAGAGGGGGATACACCATACAACTATTCATCAAAAGCACTCAAATTTCCGATTTTCTCCAGCCGGAATTACGCAAATAACCATTACGCTCCCACAGTAACTCCTAAAGATCTCAGTCCTTCCGCAATAAATCCAAAATTTTGTACCAGAGGTACCGTTACCCATGGCTGCTACATCCTATTTTTGCTAAGGATTCCATGCAGAGGTGTGGTCAGGATCACCAAGAATTTCACTTCTGGGTCCGTGGCCACATCAGGGTCTATGATAGTGGTGGACACACGAGGTCTGCTTTATGGGACAAAAGGTCCAATAAAAGTAGATTAAAAATTTAAGAGCATTTACGGAAGCTTGAACCAATTGCTCCATGCCCAAAGTAACAACCCGCATTTCAAATATCCTACTAGTTGTTCCACGGTTCAATTCCCACCTTGTGAGCGGGTTGAGCACTGTGATAACAGTTTGAAATGAAAAAGCTGTATGTTCTGGTCTTGGGGCGGACACCAAGAGTCGAACTCAAACTTTGCCTCAGTGGAACTCAAATATCTGTCTGATTCTGTCACTCAAATGGGATGGCCACGCCCGAATTACCTGCTTACCTTGTAGACTGAAAACATCAGCAACATTTTAGGTGGTTCTGTTACTTATGAAATCAGTTGAAAATGGTGGTCAGACTTGTTGCTGCACCGGCGCGTGAGAGGTTTACTCTGAGCATGGTTGGCTTTGAGTATCGCCGGGTGTATCAACACATCCTGGCGCATTCGAAACAGCCATAGCACCAGCCCCGATGATTCGGACCGAGAGAAAGAAAAAATAACTATGTAATTCTCATCATGCCTCGGGTGCAATTCGAGCCCACAGGACTTCGAGTAAATTGCAGACCTTGTTACACATCATCCTCCTCCCCCTCCAGAACTGCATGTGCACAGGGCTAGAAAGCTCTGCTCACGGGATTCAGGGCACGTTGGTCAACAGAGACTTATTGCCCTCTTTTGAATATATGAAGCAAGGTGAATTCGATTTACCGGAGTTTAACACTCAACCATCATACCTGCACCCACTCAGTGTTTTTGAGTATCCCTCGTGCCCCAATTCTTGCACACTGAAAAGTGACATCATGGCCTAATTTATCCGGTGCCATATGTTGGTGCTTAACTTCCTTGTAGATGTGAAAGAATAAATAGATAGATTTGCTGAGTGGTATGTGAAATGGCCTCACATAAGTACTTAGGTACACAGGGAAAGGAAGGGATACCCATCAATAGTTTTCCACAGATCAGGCTGTGACCAACCCAGCCTCTTCTTTTTCCAACTCGTCTTCTGATAAATCATCATCCACCTCTTCCACTGACCCTGTAGGAGCATTGAGCTCTGCCAGTCGATCCAAGTTTCTTTTGTGCTGCTCCTTGACATCCTCAGCAATGCCAACCAACCTCTCATCAATATGCTCAACCCGCTTGGCCTGTGATGAGCACTGGCCTGTGATGAGCACTGAAATAGTGGCCTCGCTGTGTCCCAGAGCTCCAGTGCCCTCAGTGAATCACCATGCTTCTTGGATAGATCCCCAAGTCGGATCATGCACTCTGCTCTGCTCCGGTGAACATCCATCTGGGTGAATCCCTCCAAGGCAAGAATGAAAAGAGAATTAGCGGTGACTTCATCATTCTCCCTTAGGAAACCATCACCTAGGAATTGTAATCCCTTGTAAATTCCTAGTCGCTCTTTGGCCTTGAGGGAATGTGCAAGAAAAACAGTAGCCCAAGAGGTTGGATCATGTGATCCCTCCCAGCGATTGATGTCTGCAAGCCTCTCCAGGCAGTAACTCACTTGCTCAGAGTACGTCCCCCATACAAATTGGAGGCATTTGCAGAACAATGAGCTTGACAGATCACCATCTCTAAGATCGAGATCAGCCTGAATCATATTGCATCCGAGCATCGCATGGTTATTTGCTTTGATAATGGCTTGTGATGCCTCAATTTTCTTTTGTATCTCAGCCTTTGAAACCGCCATCAGGACCTCAAGTTCGGCAATGTTCATCAGGGTAAACCCTTGCTGGTAATTATCATTAGGTGTTTCGTGGAGAATCTGATTGTGGATGTTATGTGCCTCAATATATTCCGATTTGAGTGTGTGAACCTCGGCTTGAATTCCCATCAACAGATAGTTGAGCTGCCCATGAGACTGACCACATAGACCCAGAATTCTTCTGCCCCTGATGGTCAGGGCCAAGCATTCTTGGTATTCACCCAGTGACATTAAGCAAAAGGCCTCGATGCGTAATCCACCTGCCTCTCTCCACAGATCTCCACAGACCTTAGCAAGCCTCTGTGCTAGGGCTCCAACCGTTTCTGTTTACTTCTGTTTATTTACCGTTTAACCGTTTAAATTTACCGTTTAGTTTATGGATGTCCGCAAACGGTAAATAAACAGTAAATAAACGGTAAACGGTTGTTCATATGGAAGTAAATTTCGGAAGAACAGAGGTGAGTTTTGGCATTCATGAAGCTGCCTGGAGGTTCAGTTTTACCATCCCTCAATAGTATTAAACTCGCATAGAGTATATCCTTGGGCGTAACACGCGGCCGGCAACTTCCGGCAGATGAGCGGAGTTTGAACTTAAGCTGGATGGTATGTGGGACACCAGTGTACTGCTGAGTGGCATCCTGGTATATACATAATTAACCCTCCTGGAAGCGTCTGAGGGAGTTTCAGCTTTTAGTCGCCATTTTCAACTGATCGGCTTATGTCAAATTTACTCACTCCCTGCGATGATCTCCTTTCAATTTCTAAGTGTTTATATTTGTGGCTCATAAATGATGAACAGACCTAATCCCGGGACCCGCCCGACATTCATCTCACCTCCATAAAGACTTCAATGTCCCGGCAAGAAAATGCTCCGAAATTTACCGTTTAAAACGGTTTTAAACGGTTGTAAACCGTTTATGTACCGTTTCCGTTTAGTTTACCGAAATCTGTAAACGGTAAATAAACGGTTGGAGCCCTACTCTGTGCCTCATGTGCATGGGCTCGACCAGTGGCATGGTAACCAGTAAATGTTTTAATCTGCCCAAGGACATTAAGTGCATCACATTGCCTTCTGTGGTTTCCATTTGACTGTGCCAATGAGAGGGCAATCTGAACATGCTGTAAAGCTGTGGAAATCTCGCCATTCTGAAAGTAGTAGTTTCCCAGTGTGTTGTGGAAGGCAGCTAACAATCGCTTTGAGTTTATTGCATAAACATTAAATAGAAAACATACATTCCAGGTCTGGGTCATCAAAGTACTTGAAGTGTCTCAAGCCCTCAACTTTCAGTGAGTGGGGATGGGAGATTGGGTGATGATTCCATGATTGGAGCAGTTCAACAATATAATAGGCTTTCAACCGATGGTCTTCTAAGGACAAGAGGAGGTTGGTGATATCCTCCAGAAGCAGAGTTGTTCCACGTCCAATACGCAAGCTCAAGTGATTAAAATCACATGTGAAGTAAATCACATCCGGAACATTGTGATACTTCCGCCTTAGGCTAGTTTGGAGTATATTCTGGATGTTTGTATAATTTGATGTTATACGGTCAATGGGAACCGTCCCTGATCTCGTGCCGACAGTTACTGACAACTTACTGTGTATGATTTCAGGAGTTCATGAAAGTGTTTCAAAAGTGGTTGTATCATCTGACCTGTTGGAGGGAACAGTGTCCCCATGTATTCCCTGAGTGGCACCAAAACCTTCAAGTGTTTGTGGTTATCGGTGTACGCCAAAGCAGTACGCAGCAATGCAGCTTTACAACCTAGGATATCCTTGATTGGGAATTTGGTTTGCTTGAGTTCTACATCTGAAAGGCCATCCGGGAGGATGGACAGCAAGGCCAAAAGATCACGCGACTGTGGCATGGAAGCAATTCTGGGACTCGAGAGTGAGAGTGAAATAGACAGTTCCAGGTTGGATCTTCTGTCATAGCCCTCAGAGATGAGGGAAGTCTTCTCTGTCTCCCAACGAGACAATATGTCAGGGCAGCCTTCTACATCCACCAAATGAGCAGGAAGGCTGATTGACAGTGGCATGTTGTCTGTTAAACCAAGGACCTGGTCTATTTCTTCCAGGGAATGCTTGTCATCAGCAATGTCCATGAACATCTTTCGGGCGGCATCCTGTGCCAAAGGTGCTAGGGGCAATAGGAATGGCCGGGTCCACTGCACTTTGGATGGCCTTTCTGCTCCACGCATTGTGATCTGGGGCCTCATGAGTGAGATTGAGACAAAAACAAAGAAGTATACCAACCACCAAAGCTAAACTGTTTATGTCTGTGAGAAGAGAGAGGAATTCTTCAATCTCTTTGCGTGACTTGGTTGGCTCCCACACAGTTTCGAGGTTATCCAGAATCAACAAAGTGGGTGGGCCACTGGAAAA